>CAEFZX010002573.1:0-223191 GCA_903066825.1 Alfaro cultratus | reverse complement strand
CCTTCTAATGAGCCATCATTTGATCCAGGTGCGTTAAACCAGGGAGAGAACTGAAACATGCAGGATGCCGGCCCTCGTGGACCGACTTTGGGCACCCCTGGTCTAGACGGTACAAGAAGACACGAATCATACGTCAGCGTCGTCGCCATATTTTTAGTGATATTTTTGTAAACAAACATACGCAAACGAATATACTTATGTAAATAGTGAAAGCCTCGATGGTATCATTAATAATACTAAATTTCAAATTAAGAAAGAAAATATTAAATATTATTCAAATTAATTATTAACTCACACTATCTAAAATAGAAAATAAAAAATTTATGTGGATTAATATGACAAAACTTCTATATTTCTTTTATTCGCAAAATCTTGTTTTAATTAAGTTATTCCTCTCAAATAAAAACTTGCCTATCACAACATGGCGGCCCTACTCACGTATCACAACAAACCCAGTGCAGCGTCTACTCTTGTACGTCGACGGCTGTCAAGCCTCCACTTTGACAGTGCGCCTGCGCGCACGACGACCCCGCCTCCTTCTTGTGTCCCACAGCCGCGCAGCCCAGAATGGCGGCTCTTTTGGAATCTGTTTTGTTGCGGAAAGTGGACGTGGATAAGGTTGTTGACTGGCTGAAAAGCGTTCAGGTAGGTCTGAAACAGTTAATACCTGTATCGTAGCAACGCTGGCTTCGCTTATGTCCTAACATGGGGCGCCGTATGAGATGTCACAGTCCGCAAGTTATTGTAAACAAAACTTTTAGCTGCGGAGCTAGCTAGTCTCTGTAGCTGTGGTGCGGATAAGTCAGCCAAGAAGTTCTCTTCTTCCATTTGCTTCAAAGAAACTCTTCACAGTAAAACGAAGCGAGCCGTACCCGCTCCTCTCGGTATTGCTGTATTTACTTGTGAATAGACGCACAGACGCGCAGGTAAACAAATGTTAGCTGGGGTATCGCGAGCTAGGTCAGGTGAGGTTGTTTACTGTTAGTTTCGTCTTTTGTCTCCCGTAAACAGGAGGGTGAAAAGCTGTCGTTCAGCGAACCTCAGCTGGCCATTCAGAAACAAGAGTTTGTCCCTTTCCTCTTAAACTTCCTGCGAGAGCAGAGCAGCGACGCTCTGACTAATGGTCCTGCAACACCAGCCAAGACCCCCAGCCGCCCCAGACCCCCCTCACAGACTCAAGGCTTCTCTGACGAGACGTCATGCAGGTCTGCAGGGAGTGGTCTTGGATCTCGCAGTGCCAGTCGCGTGCAGCTGTTCTCTCCCGCGACCTCTGCGTCATCTGGAAATGAGCCGGATGCTGCTGGTCTGTCAGGACTAAGTGGAGTCAGTGCCTTCGGCAGCGCCCCCTGGTCTACAGGGTGGAGTCCCGCCTCAAGGCCATCGGGCTCTGACCGCAAGCATGCCCAGAAATTTTGCCTCGGTGACTACATGGTTTCTCCCCCGGAGATGCAGAGCAGCACCAGCTCCCAGCCACACAAAGGGCGCAAGAAGAGTGCTGGCAGCACACCAGCTGGAGGGCAAACAAGACACGGAGGCGGGCGTGGAGGCCCCCAGAGCGGTGAGGCTGGTGGGAGGCGATCAGCAAGAGGCGGAGGGCATGGCAGGATGAGCGAGCAGGTTTCACCTTCAACTCCATCTCAGCTCAACTTCAGCAACTTGGAAGACTTCCCTCCAGTCGGGTCGTCTCCCGTCTCCTCCGGGTGAGTTAAACACTTCTCCCGAAAACTTCAAACCATCATTTAGGTTTGAATACATCTCAGAGCTTCTGTTACCTTTCCAGGACGTCCAAGCCGTCCAGAAGAATAAACCCGACGCCGGTCAGCGCAGACCGGCCTCACTCTAAACCAAAGACGTGTTTCACATCCACACCTCTCCAGAAGGCTTCCAGCCCTCCACTGGGAGTGGAGCCGCTTGAGGGATTGACAGCAGTAGGGAGTCCTATGAGCCTCAAGGAGGAGAGAGAATTACTCAAAAGGGAAAAGTAAGCTCACAAGTGTAGTAGTGGTTTTCAAATGCAAAAGATAAAGTAGGTTACTTTGACATCTGACCATACAAAGTTCAAAAGTTGGCACACCATGTGAACTTTTTCCTAGTTTGTCTTATTATAACTGCAGACTTCTGTTTTTATTGGTATTTTATATGCATATTTATTCAACCACCTTTTGCTGCTTTTGTATCCATCCAACTCTGAAGGTTCGTCTAAGCATTTTTATCAATTCAAAACTACTTGTGGGCTAGAAACAAAAATCGTTTTGTAAAACTAAAATCACCAAAAGTGAACTAAACAGAACATGAACTGTTTTCATTTAAAAAATCCAGAATCTTAGGTCCAAAACTTCAAATGGGTTTTTCACGTTTTTTTGCTGGTTAAATGAAAGGCATCCAGTTTGCTTATTATTTGGAAAAATATTTTTTCTGTTCTCGGCATTAAAAATGGGAAATAGGTCAGTTTTCATTTGAAAACACTTTCTGCATTTAGTCAACTTTTATTACAGTAATTAAAAGCAGATTTGTTTTCACCAAGGTGTACCTTAGAGCATAAGTCAATGTGTAGACAACGTGCTTTTAAGTTTCTATGAAAATAGAAGAAAACCAAGAAAAGCTTGGAAAAGATGATCAGATGATCTGACATTTTTTATGATGTCAACACAAACTTGTGAAGTCTTTGCAGAATATTTGGTGAAGTCTGATGTTTTTCCCCATTGGATTTAACTTATAGAAAACAAATGAGCTGCACATTTTCTTACATTTTTTTGATTAGATGTTAAGAGAAACTTGCATCTTTTTCCATCCACATCCATTTCATTAGTCTATAACATAGAATCTTAAAAAAAAAAATAAAAATTTGTGGTTGCAACATGACGAAACATGAAGAAGTTCAAATTGTAGGCAATGTATTTATTAGTTATGACTCTTTAAATGCCATTTTGTTAAAATGTTTCTGTTTGTAGGACAAAGCTTGCCCAGCAGGCCGCCTCCCTTCCTCCCTCCTCTCTGGATCCCTGTACTCCTACCAAGACAGGAACTGGGGCAGAATCCAAAGTGACCCCGGACCTCCAGACGATGTGTCCTGAAGCATCCAAAGTCACCTTCTCCTCAGACCTGGACACTTTGGCTGAGCTGTACTGCACCTGCATTTCAGGTAAATGACCACAGGGTGGTGGGAACGAGCTAAGCATTCGAATTGGTCCTGCTGGAAAATTTTCTCCGCATTATTTGTTTTCAAAGAAAATGTAGCTTAACTGATTAAAAGGAATAAAAGTAAGTTGACAAATGCTAAGAATGCTGTTTTGGAAGATAAAACAAATAGAAGCTTTTAAATGTTTTTTAAAAAAATTTTATGTCTTCATAGAAAACCTCGTGCCAAACCTTTTCCTGGAGCTTTTCTTCGTGATGCAGTTGCTAACATCCCGGTCTCTTCACACACATAACGATGAAGAGCAGTTGAGTTTGTGTTCGGTACATTCAGGTGAGAACTAGACCTATTGACATGAGGATGAACCAAATGTTGAATCTTTGAAAAATTCTTAAATGATTATTAAAATTGTTCTTTTTTGTTGTTGTTTTTTTTTTGAAGATGTCTTGGAAAGATGCTACCTGAGACAAGTACACAATTGTGTGTACTTTGCAGTGAAAGTTTTGGAAAATCAATTTCAGTGAGTGTTTTTGTTTTTTACTGTGTTATTGTCTACTTAAGCCTTTACATCAAGCATATCTATCAAGTCTGATTCACGTCTAAATACGGAGCTTTTAAATGTTTGTTTGTTTTTTTTCCATTTATTTTCTACAGGTTGGTCGCTCATTTGGACAAGTGCACCTTACGCCTACTGGCAGAGAACGAACGGGTCGCCTCTTTCTCTCCAGATCTTAAAGACCGCCTCTCTCAGGCTCAGAACAGAAGCACAGCCAAGGTAGGACATGTACTGAACAGCATGCATAAAAAGTACCATCGGGACTCTTTCTGTTGTATAGATATATTTTCCATTCAGGACCGTATTAATAAAGTGTTGGGATTCTGATCCTGTGCTTAAGACAAGCAGCATTCCAAGCTTTATACAAGCGGAGAAAAGGAAAGGAAATATTGAAAGAAAATACATTTTTTTTGAGGAATGGTCTTAAAGTGAAATATGTCCAGCAAGCATTTCTCAAAGCTGAAGATTTTAATTATGTCATACTTTATGTGTCTATTCCAGCTCTCTCCTTCAGTGTCAACTTTTATCCACTCAGTCCCGTTCCAGCCTGCTACTGACAATCGTTCCAATTTCGGAAGCGACAAGGCCTTCCACACCTTTAAGAAACAGAGGTACATCCCAGCTTTTTAAAAAAATGTATTTATTTTGTAAGCCCAGTTTAAAATGTCCGGACTCTGTAGATCCAACAGCAATTTTCCTCCCTCTCAGAGATATTTTTTATGAAGTGCTTCGAGAATGGGAGGACCTTCATAAGGAGCCGGGCTGGAACTTTGATGCCGCACTTGGAACCAAAATCAGGCAAGTGAAGTCAATTATTGGGTTGTTTATGATCTTTCAGTGAATCAAATCTAATTATTAGGAATGTTTTCATCTGTTTTTTTTTTTTCTGGTCCCTGTTACCGGTCAGTCGGTAAGGCATTTGCAAATGCAGACAAATGGCTTGTATATACGTCAAAACTCAGTATATTTAAAATCCAATAAAATAACACTGCATTTCATCTTTATTACATCCTACTAAACTTGCACACCAATGATATTCTGAATACATTTGTATCTCTCTTTCTAAGTGCTAAGCTAATAACTATAGCATGTTTACTCTCAGTTTTGATTAGACTTGTTGATGATGCGGCTCAGAACACACTTCACCAAATTGTGGCTAGCCTTTAATACAGTTTTGTAAGCCATACACATGAAAAAAGCCGTTATATTTTAAATTTATCTGCACAACTCGCAGAAAATCAGACTGTGCAGCAGCTACCTATTACCAGGGGTTGAGTTTAGTCCACAATCGTGCCGGAAATGGACCGTCACTACTAAACAGGCTTTGAAAATCGCATTCCATGGTAACGATGTCTCTTCTTCTTCAGAGGAATGATGAGCCAACTGACTTCTGCCGGAAATCACTCTCACTTTGCTCGCCTGTTTTTGAAACAGCTTGTTCAGGTAGACCAGTGCCTCATAAGATTTTTAGTTGTCTTCCACCTCATTTTCTTTCTAGCTTACTTTCTGCAACACCACTTAAATCTGTCCCTATCGCAGATGTGTAAAGGCCCCCGTACGAGCACGCTGTCAGTAGATACAACCGACGCTGACCTGCTGGGCATGCTGGGAGCTGATAGCCTGGGTCGTCTCAAGCGTCTGGAGGAGCGTCTCATTCAGCCTCACAGAGTTGTCGGCCCCTGTCCTCCTCCGTCCTTTCCTGGTCACCAGGAGTTCTTCAGGGACTTCATACAGACAGCCAGCTGGTGAGGAAGCAAACACCACCGTCTCTTAAAAAACATAAAAAAACAGCAGATTTCACATTAAAAGGCAACTCCAAGAGGATTAGGCCTGTATGGAATAATGGGTGAATGAATAATAAAAAAAAAAACATATGACAAATTACAAAACTTTACAGATCAAATATTAAATAAACATAAATTTTTTTTGATGATTTAACAGGTCAGGGATAAACTGAGTTTCATCATCCACACCCTATTTTAAGTCTTTACTCCTGTTGTCGTTACATTTGAATTGTAATAATAGTCAAATTCGACTAAGATAACGAAATAATGTTTTATTTTTCTAAATCTGCAAGGTTTTTTTCCTAATTGTCTGTCTTGGCTCTCAGCTGCCAGATGAACCAGCACCTCCAGGACAGCCTGTGTCAGCAGCTCCTCCATCTGGATGAGGTGTCCATCCTGCGTCCTTCTACATCTGTTGGGGAGGGAGAGGAGGAAGAGGATGGCGATATGGAGCAACAGGTATTCCATTTATGAGCTTTCTTTACAAACACATAGTGCTTTTTGCAGAATGTTACCAGCCTGTACTTGGCTCTCTTTTCAGGATGAGAAGCAGCGGTTTTCCTCTGTGCTGCTCCTCTCTCGTCTTCTGGCAAAGTTCCTGGGATTCATCTCCTTTCTCCCGTACCAAACATCAGAGAGACCCTCCAGAGAAATACAGGAAGCATCTGTAGCCCTACGCAGCAAGGTCATAAAAATCATGCCTGTGATTTTCAATTAAAAGCCAATATTAATGAGGCTTTTTTGTTTTCCTTCTTTAAGTAGTTTCAACTCAAATGTTTACATTTTGTTTTCTGTTGCTATGGATTTCAGGAAAAATTAACATGTTTTCCCTCGACAGAGTGTTCAGGTGCTGGACGTTTGTGCTGTCTTGAGTAACAGTGTGAGGAGGCAGCGCACCATTTTGACCGTGCCCTGGCTGGTGGAGTTCCTCTCCATGTTGGACTTCATCGGACCTTTGCTTCTCTGCTACAGGGTGGCTCTGGGGACATTGCTTCTGCTGTACAGGTCTGATTCTCCTCATTTTTAAGTGGTTTTATAGACCAATTTAAAGGATACCCTCAATAAAAATTGGCTGTTAAAATTTTTTGACTGTTAAAGTACTGATCTACAATGATTTTTTAAAAACTTTTTTTTAAATATAAATTTGAGTTTTAAGTTTTTACTCCTTTTTTCATTGTTTGCAGAAAAATAATCAGAATTTCTGAAAATAGTGAGTTTCTTTATATCAAAATGGCATCATAAGTGGTTGTTTTGGTTTTCCAGTTTGTAACAGAACCCACATATATATATTTTTTTAAATCATTAATTAAAAAAAGGGCGAGTATTTGTTGCCGAACCTTAGATCAGGCTTGTTAAAAGGGACTCGTGACTCGCAAACTGGGCCTGATTTAGATAGCAGTCGTCACTTGACATTCTGCTTCGCTCCTAATACAAATGTCTCAAATCACAAGCTTTAATTTAAACACACTGAATCTAATTAAGGATAATCCACTCTGGATTTTACTGCTATAAATGTGTCAGATTTTGACACGTTTATGACACAGATGTTCTCATTGGTTCCAGATGCCAAAAATAAGCTGTGAAATAGTCCTTCACCTCACTGCTGAACTGGTACTGGAACTTCAGCACTGATATGTGTTTCTTCATGACATATGATAATGCCTAATGTTACGAAAATCTACAAAAAAAAATAAATAAATTGAATCTGGAAAAAAATTTAAACTGAAAACTTGGAATTTCTTTTGTTTTCCCCACTTGTAGGCGGCTGCAGCTGAACCGACACGAAGAAATGTGTTACCTAAACAAGCTGCTGCTGGTGTCGGTGTTGGGATGGCTCTTCCAGGTGAGCTGCGACATGCTTCACCACAAAAGAGCACGTTTGTGATTCCAAAAGGTTTACACGTAATCTGGAACAGCATGAAATTTGGTTTAGGTGTGTTCCAGATTTAGATAACTGTGCAAAAAGAAAACGGTGCAGGTAAATATGTCGGTATTCTCAGACTTATTCTCTATCAGTTTGCCTAAAACAGGGGTTGGCAGCTTTTACAACCATGAGAGCCAAAAAAAAACTACATGAAACAAATTAGCTTACTTTAACAAAACTGACTAGAGGATATATATTTTTAAAATTTATAAATGAAAGAAAAACAATTTTATTCTTGTTTTTAGGTTGAAAAATCAGAAAAATCAAATCGGGAATGAATGCATTTTCTTTCAATGGAGTCTTACATCAAAAACACACACACTTTGTATATAAAAGACTAAAATGTTACTTTATTAATAATATATTTGTATATTCCTTACACTAGTCTTAGCACACGTGGCTCTGGAGTTATTAATGGTAGAAAAGAATATATCCTTTCTCTACACAAGTTTATTGGAAACTTTCTTTTTTGGCAATTTTCTTGCAATTCCTTTTCTTCTCTTCTTTTTTCTGCTGGATAACACAGTTAAACTTTCGCCTCTTACGTGTTTAGATCCCAGTGATTCCTGAGGACATTTTCTTCACCAGCGAGTTTACTGCACTAGTCAAGGATGAGGGCAGTGCTACAGGTTCTGCTGGACTTGTGAGGAGACATTTAATTCAGCTTTTATCCAAAATAACAACAACAGCAGCAAAAAGTTCACACTGGTATTTAAATGGTTACTTTTAATTTTATTTCACAGGACTGCATTCCGCTGGTCGATCAGCAACTTCTTTATACATGTTGTCCATTTCTTGGTAAGTGCATTTGCACAAGTCACTCTTAAAGACTCTTAATAGAGCATTTATGCAAATAAGCAATTTGTATTCAACCCCTTTTACTATGATACCCCAAAGTAAAATTCAGTGAAATCAACCAGAAGCTGCAGGTTTTCTTTTTTCCTTCAGTTCTAAGTTATGACATAATATGGAAAAGGTCCCCTCCTTTTTCAAAAGCTACTTTATATTTCACTGCAGCAACTTCTCATAGAATAAAGAGGAATTTGGAGTTGAATTTGGTCCTGATGTGAGCCAAGGGAGCGTAACATCCCAACGTTACAGGAGTGGATTAATGTTCTGCCTTGTTTCCGCCTGTTCAGATGAGTTTCGTAAGCTCCTAGCAGCTTTCGTGTCGGGCAGCACGGCCAGGAGCGGAGGAATTATCCGCAAGATTACCCCCACTTCTGCTGAGCTCAAGGGCACGCCGACCGTCAACCGATCGCAGCAGAAACTGCAGGTGAATCAGCTGCTAGGAGATTCTGTGCATGCACATATAAACAAACAAACAACAAAAAAAAGCATGGAATTGCTTCTGAGTGTTTGAACGACATGCCTGGATATGACAGGTGGACCTGGAGCAGGCCTTCTTCCACAATCAGCCTCCGTCGCTGCGCCGCACAGTGGAGTTTGTGGCCGAGAGGGTCGGATCCAACGCTGTCAAGCATATAAAGTTAGTATTGCTCCAAGAGAAAAGGGAGATTTGGTCCGATAGATATTCAATATCACTGAAGTCATTCGACGCCAGATTCAGTTTAACTTTGACAATCCTTTACGTCCTTTGGCACATCATCATTTTGAATTGGGAATGACTGAATTTAGCGATCAATCGACCCGTGAATGCGGTTCGTTGCCTACCTAAGAGGCTAAAGAACGCTCATCGGTTTAACATCACCGGCACTTACAGGCTGCCCTTGTTTCTAAATGTGTTCCCTGTTTAAACTGTAGATTTAAAAAAAATAAATATATCTTCTTTTTCCTGTATTTTGCTAATGTTTCACAGGGCTACATTAGTGCAAGAGTTGGTTGAGAGAGGAGAGAAGATGCTACGAGACGGACTGCAGTCATCAAACGCAAATTTTTCGAAGCTCAACGACTCCATATGTGCTCAGCTGTGTGATGTTGGCTTGGAAGCACTTGCAAAAGCCACCAGGTACAACGGCGTGTTTTACTGAGTGGGGTTGGATGCTGATGCTTGATCAGTTGTCTGTAATTAGTGTCCAAACTCTTGTTAAAGTGGCAGGTTTTTTGTGATGTAAACTATAAAGCTTTGAACTGTCTTTTTATTGGGTTATTGTTAATATTTTGTTATTGTTATTGGTAGGTCACAACCAGTACTGGCCAGAAACTCCTGTAGCTCCTTCAGTGTTGTGTCATCCTCTTGACAGCCTGCCTGACTAGTTGCCATCTTATCTTTTAAGCAGTGTTAAGGAAACATACAGTTTCTGTTCTCTTTTTTTTTCTGTCTGATATAGTGAGAATATTTTTATCCTTTGCAACTACTCTGAAAGCAATTTGCTTCAGTTAAAGTATTCAACTATCAGCTGAGCTTTGTTTCATTTCATCTCTTCATTTCCACGCCACCAACTGTTGCAAAAACAGGACTCTGGAGCTCAACTGCATTATTTTATGTCACATCACTGGCATCTTGTATTTGTGGTTATGCGTTTCCATTTTGTTTTGTTTTTTTAAATACAGATTTTGCAATGAGAAGAGCCCTGACGCCATACGTATACTCCTCCCTGTCGAAACCACACCACCGGTAATTGCTGAAATGATTTTATTTTTTCTCCAAATTTAGAAAATGGAAAAAGTGAAACATCATACAGCATGTTTTATTTACACGGATGGATGAACATTTATTGTGGTAATTTTCAAAGTCCGTGAACATCCTAACACTGACAGGTCCTGACTACGTCTGAAAACATCACCAAACGCCTGGCTGCCGAGAAAGCCTGCAGCTGGCTTTCTGCCAACATTACAGGTAATGGCTCTGTTAAAATTCAGTGCAAATTGATTCAGATTCCAGCGTTCCTCATATCTTTGTCCACATCCACGTTTATAAAATGTTTTTTTAAAAATGAGTGAAATCGCTGGTCATCTATTTTACATCAACTTAAATCCTTGACTTAAAACTGGTTGGATTTCCTAATTAAAATCCAACCCTGCCCTCGTTTTTTTTCTTCTTCTTTTTAAAGCACTGATCAGGCGTGAGTGGAAGAGCCGGTATGACCGTGTGAAAAAGGCTCTGGGCAGTCCAGTGGCTCCGGACTCTGTGGATGCGGACAGCGCTATGGTTGAACTGGTCAGGCACGGCCAGATGAATACTCCCAGGAAGAAACAAGAGAGAGCGATGTCCTGCCCTCCGCTTTGTAAACACAACGCTTCCCTCCCCTCAGACGTCCTCATTGAGATTAAGGCATGTCTTTTGTCTTTCTGCATGACTTTGTGTTTTGTTGGGATTTCACGTGGCGGATCAAGTCACTTTAAATTTGAAAACTTGGAACTAAAGAAATTAATCGTAATGAAATCGTCAACTAATTTAGTAATCAATTAATCATTAATTGGAGTATACAGATTCAAAAAAAGAAAATTGCTGAAAGAACATGTTTAGAGCAGTAATTAAGCCAAAATTGTACAAAAATGTATACATTTAAAAAAACAAATCTTAAATACGTTCTGCCCAAAACTGCTTAAGTACTGTAGTTTTAACCTCAACCAGTTCAAATTATATAAAAATTTAAAATAAAACCTTCTATCATACATCTTTTGTTGTCCAATTAGTAATCGGTAATTCAAAATATACATATCAGCCCTACACTGTATTGATGCCAAGTCGATCAGAAATTCTTGTTAAAAGTAATCTTTTTTTGCTGCAGATGTATGTATGCTTTGCTACAAATTATGAAGAGTGCACTAGAAGTATGCTATGTTGTTTCATTTTAGGCAAAAAATAATTTTTTTTTCTTATTTAAAAAAGGAGCTGAATTATTTGCATTTTTCGATCTATTTTTTTTATATTGCATTAAAAATAGATAGAATATTTGCAGAAAGTGACACTTTTTTTATCTGATTAATCAACAGAATAATCGGTAGATTAATCAATTAATTGATAACTAAAATAATTGCGAGCTGCAGCCCTTAAAACATTGATTGATTGATTGCTTTAAATCTTGAAAATTTGACCTCTTTATCTTATGACGACCGTTGTGTGAGCGGTTTGTTTGACTCTGATGAAAAAATGAAGATCTGGCAGTCATCCGGAGTTTGTTCCTGCTTCAGGAGTTGCTGAGCATCGCGGTGGGACCCAGAACGGACGAGGAGCTGCCGACCGGCCCGCAACTCAAAGCACTGCTTCAAAAAGTCGGGAACACATTAGAGTGCAGAAAGGTAGAGGAGAAACAAACGTGTAACCAAAACAACCGTGCTGTACAAAGACCTCACTCTTTTTTTCTTTTCTTTTTTTTCCGATTCAGTTCCTAACGGCTTTGTCGGAGCAGATGCTTCAGAACAGCACCGTGCTGCTCGCCTGCAAACTGGGTGAGAGATTTGAAGCAGTAACCAGGGCCCGCATCATGGAGGCATAATCTGCACTGCTTAACATATTTCTGAGTTTACTGCTGTTTGTGTGAGCGTAGTGTCCGGAGAGCTGCCGGTGCGTTCTTCGTCACGGTGTGGCGGGGTTGCTGTGGATCCCGGCGCCGGGTCAGAGCCCTCGGTGTCAGATGTTCTGGAGCAGCTTGCTGAGCTGTGGGAGAGGAGCTGCTGCTCCTCTGCCCCGCTCCATCAGCTCTTCACCCCGCTCACAGTGGCCGCTGTGCTGAAGGCCAGCGACACGGAGGTATGTTAAACACTGATTTACACACTGCGTTCTCATAGCTTTTTTTTTTTTTTTTTAGTTTTTTTTAAGATGTTTCAGAGTGTAACATTTGGTTCTGTTAAAATATTCATACTACCTTTAGAGAGTTCTTATAACTTAGAGTGTTTTGCTCAGGTTTAATCAATGAAACCTTTTCAAGAGGCTGAGTGTGTCCTCTATACATACATTCGAACATATTCTTTCAAATAGATATGTAACTCTCAGAAGGTCCAGTTGATTCGCATCCATCAACTGAATGTCCACAACGTATTCTCAGTGTGGTCAGATAAAATAAGGACACAAGCTTGGTTTCTTACTTGTTGATTTTAAATCAGATTAAGCTTTCCTTTTTTTGTTTTGTTTTTTTTTTTGGTCGGGCAGGTATGCCAAAATTATTTCTATTTCACAAATGACAGAGTAATGAGAATACTCGTACATGAAAAGTATACAAGTTTACATAAGCCGATTATTGTGCCTTAAGACGATTTGTGAAAGGCCTGATGATGACGGTTGTGGATGTATTTTAGGGCAGCACCTCAAACTCACTGCTTCCTGGTGTGATGTCATGGAAAAATAAAAGAAACTCAGGTCGGACATCAAAAAGAAATGTGCTCACCTCCACAAATCTGGTTCATCCTGTTACTTTTCTTGCATTTTTGTGAGCATCAACCTCAGAAAAATAACTAAACAACTTGAAGAGCTGACTTGGCTCTTCTATTGTAACTGTGTGAATTGGTCAGATAAGACTAACATTGAGCTTTTTAGCAACAAATACTCAAGGTTGGTTTGACTTGGCCCAAAAAAAACAACAAAAAAAACAAAACACTGAACCTGTGGATAATCATCCCATACCAACAATTACATATAGGGGAGAACCCATGATTCTAGTCCTTAGGCCTCCCATTCTAGGTCATTATCTACTATCATAAACCCGAAACTGGTTTGTGACTGGGTCAGGAGATTGTTCCAAAATATAAAGCTATGTCAACACGGAAATGGTTTCACTTGATACACAATCAGTGTTCTTCCATAAAAAAATCTTGGTCTCTAGTTCTGAATCCTGTTGAAAACTAAATGGACCTATATAATCCCTTCCTATTTTCCCAGTTTCCCCATGAGGATAAATAGTGATCTTCTACGCTATTCCCTTTGTATATGTCTATCTTATAAATGTACATTTACGTAAAACCAGAAGCTTATTTTATAACATGGGATTTTTTTCCTCTAATGAATAAAGGTACTTTAATTAAACATTGGATCGTTGTCAAATTTTCATTATAAATCCATGTAATATGCATCTAGTCCCTGTGTCCTGAACTCTATCACAGAGTCTCCAGCATGTTCCAGTTATTTGTGTGATTTATCATATCTGCCTTAGATTTTTAGCTGTATTTTTGTGGAGGTTGTCGATCGGAAGCGGCGAACGCATCGTGATGCATTTCACTTGTCTTTTCAGAAGAAGAACTACCTGTTCCTCGTTAGGAAGCTGGTCGACAAAGGAATATTGAACGAGGAAGAAGTCGAATCGTATTGGAGGAAGCTAACAGACCTGACCTTGCCAGCGGTGAGAGTCCATTGTTCTTTTTTTTTTATTTTTTTTATCAAAGATACCTGTGGAAGTCTTTCTCTCCTATTGATTTTGACCAATTTACGCATTTCATCATCACTTCTCTCTCTCCTGCTTCTTTTCAGAAGCTGATTGAGAACTTCCAGCTGCAGTCGGAGTGCATAAAGCTCTCACTGCCTCTGGCCGAGATGCAATCGTGCTTAGACATCCTGCAGGTCTCGCACCAGACAATAGAGGGAGCAACCTGACAACAATAATACGCAGTATATTCCACAAACAACTTGTATGCTTTCACCACAGTGTCTTATGTCAAGTCTGTGCATGTTTTCTCCAAGACCGTGACTTTTTTTGTTTTGTTTCCACTTTAGCCTTTTAACATGTCACCCTATGAAGTCATGAAATTATATGCGAAGATTCAAGTAGCAAACAGAAATTCCTGTGAGTTAACGCCAGTATTGATGAAACACGTAATTTTTCATTTAAAATTTTAGAAAGACACCATGAGATTAAGCTTAATCAGACTTTTATGTCTTTGGGACTAATGGTAAATAAAGATAATTATTTTATCATACAAAAGATTTTTGCAAATTAGATGATTGTTTTAAAAAAACTTAAATCTGAATTATGTCAGGTCAAGCTGAAAAGTACAAATATTACAGGTTTTTAAATGTAAATGCAATTTGAGACAGCAAGTAGCTTAGCACTTTCACGTATTGCCTTTGGCCACATAACTAGTGGTTGTGAGTTAATTTCATGAATGCATTTACCCGCGTTTGTGATTGCTATTGTTCATGTTGAACAGCGATGTATTCCGAGAATCTTTTAAACTGAAAGGTTTAATGTTGGCACAGAATGAAAATATTAATAAAGATGTATTCCAGTGTGCAGCAGCTGTAATTAGGCGCCTGTGCTTTCTTTTTGTTTTCGATCGGGTCGGGAATGAAAAATAAAGTTTTGTGACTGCCAAGCTTAAACACGGACTCCAGTTGTGTCGGATTTGATTTAAGCATTTTAGAGATAGCGGAAAAGGAAAATGGGTTATGAGGAAATATTGGCGTTTTCTGGCTTTAATCTATCCATCTATGAAGCCATCCATCAATTTCTGTCATCCATTCATCACTCATGCATTTCTCCATCAACTCATCTGTTTTCCTTCTTTTGAATAAATTCATTGTGAATTCTTGTATTTATATTTTTAAGTTATTTATTTTTTAAAAAGGACAGAACGCTGGAAATGTACAGCAGGATAAGTAAATGCTTTTGGCACGTCAAATATTAGAGAAGAAGAGAGACACACATACAGTAGCTTAGTTTTTCCACAGATAACTGAGATATTTCCTCCAGATACACTGTCCAAAAATTCAAATCCTAACATACATGCAGATTTAAATGCGGCTCAGAGGGAGGCGTGTTCAGCAGCATCTCGTCCCTCCCCTTCCATGTCTGTCCAGGAGGAAGTTCCTCTTCTCCGTGGAGAGTTTTGGAGAGACGCGGCGGGCGGTTCGACAGCAATTCAACAGGATGGCTTGAGCTGTGGGTTTCCCGACTTTTTTCGCTCTGCCGCTTTTCTTCAAACTAATATTTCACAAAACTCATTATGGTGACGGGAGGTCCGCTAGTTTCTGCCCTCTCCGTCCCAGTCAGCTGCTGAGCTGTGTTGAACCGATCTGCATCATGGCCAACGTTAAAGTCGCCGTACGGGTCCGTCCTCTCAACGCCAGGTAAGTTAGCTCGTTTATTAATGTTTAAATCACCCACGCCAGATAAATGAGCCTTTTCTACACTGCCGTGGTTTTCTTCTTCCTCTCTGTGACTAGGTGTAGTGAGTGGGAATTTTGTCAGATGTGGAACATTCCTCTTATTAAGTATCATTAGTCCTGCCATACTTTTCTTCGTGCGTCACTTTCATGAATTAAGCTAGCTGGTCAGTTGGTGGGAACAAGTGGTTCAGATGCCGAGTAATTACTGTGGCTGTCAGTGAGTCTGAAGTCACTCATTGTGTCGAATAAGTGGGTTTCTGAGTAGAAATATTAGGACTTTAAGGTTATTAAATTGTGTACTTTGAACGGTGTTAGTGAAGTAACTAGTGTCTTCAAAGCTAATTAATTTTTATATTGACTTTAGCTGTTTTTGATATGTTGGCAAAATGGCCACTAGGTGGCGGGTTCACGCATAACTTCTTTAGTGTAAGCGATTTATTCTAATTTTCCTCTTTTTTTATTAGAACAAAAATGTCATTCTTACTTTTATGAAAATACTTAATAGTTATATCTACTTAATAAATAGACTTTTTGTATAATGTCCCCTTGAACTATGAAAAAACACTTAAAAAGTAAAGTTTTTGGTGTGATGTTGAACTTAAAATTCGTCCACTTAAGGTCTCAGTTAAACGAAGGCCTAAAGTTTTTTTTTTTTTTTTTTTTTGCTGTATCAATCAATAGATTTTTTTTATTAGGTTTGAATTATACAGCAAAAAATGTCTGAGGCTGTGAAGTTGCTTTGACCTCCTTTGACCTTATCAGGAATATTGGTGCAGGATGTTGAATAAAAAGGTTTCTTAGCAATGCATGGAGTTTCTTTGAACTCTTGCAGGATTGCTTTGGCTGTAGGAAACTACCGTTCCATAACAAAGCAGTAATCCTGCAAAGAAAGACAGGGTGAATAATTGTTTGAGTTGGTCTTCCTCCTACTTTGCATAACAAAAGGATGATCTATACCAAATGTGCAGTGCTCTATAATGCAAATCTGTCCTTCCTGAGTTACTGTATGATTGTGACATTCTCACTGTTCTCTGCTCTGTTTATGAAGCAAAGGATGTGTATCCTTCCTTATATTTTTACCACTACCACCAACCGTTAGCTGCGTTTCTCGTTCACAAGTGTGTTACTCATTGTTTTAGCTGACCAGTAGGAAGCAGTGGATGCCCCCTGGGAATATGGGTCGCATCTCACATCCACAAAAAACATGGCAACTGGATTTCTTGTTCGTATCAAAGCAGACTTTTTTTTTTTTTTTTACAGTTTAATGTTTTCCACTCAAAGAGTTCTTCCCCTCCACGCTGTTTAGAGCCTGACATTCAAGGTTGGCGGTTTTGGGTTGGGCCTCTGCTGGAGTTAGCAAAATGAGTTCCACGTGCTGAAGCACAAGGAGAAAACTACCTTCTGGTTTGACCCGGCCTCCCCCACCCCGACCGAACGGCCGACAACGGTGTGTTTGCACCGCAGCCGTCATCGCTCCTAGAGATCCGAGTTCTCTCAGCTTCGTGTTGCATTTGGTTTCCTTTGTGTTGCATCAGTCCAGCTGCTGAAGCACACACAGCTGGGAAGATACACACACGCATGCACTGGTTCAGAGTGTGCACACATTTATTTTTTTTTTCTTCAACTTTGTGGAAACAGCTCAAAGCTGCCTCACCAGTGAAAGTCTCTGAAGAGCACGGGGGTCTGTTTTCATTCGAATTTGAAAGTGGTCAGTCGGACTCTTGTTTGGCGATTTCATGGATCACACACACAAAGATTCATTGTGTTTGCTGTCATGTGATGACCTAAGTGAGGGGGAACTCGCCTAAATGTATCTAGACACCCTCTCTGTTATGGGTATCTCAATAAAAAAGGAGAAATTTAAACTGACTTAAAAATAGTAAATCTGGTAATGATAAAGTATGAGCCAACGGGGAAATGTTTTTGTCCCTTTGTCCAGTTTGTAGCTAGAATTGGAGATGCTGGTCCCAGCAGTACCATTTCAACATATTCAACTTGTAGTTCTAATTTGACAAAAATGTCTAATGGTTAAACAGCGTAAATGCTTTCACAAAGCTCTTGTCTTGCTACATTTTCTCTCAATCCTAATCAACCTTTCCACTTTCGTCAGCGTTCATCACATACACTCGCACCTAAATTACCTCCAATCATTTACAGTTTCATCTCGTCCACAGGGAGAGCGCCGATGGAGGAAAACTAGCCGTTCAGGTGGACAATAAATTAGTCCGGATCCGAAATGTGAAGGTGAGTGTTTCCGCAAGTGACACCTTTTCAAATCCAGCTCCAGTTTGGAATTTCTTTGTCGATTGGATCAGATTCGTTTCTGAGCCGCGACGCAGAGGGAGTCGATCACAACAACAGGATGTTTACAGCCTCGGACCAGAGTCTTCCTGCTCGACGTCGCTGGTGTTTATAGTTCGTTTTGAGCTTGTGCCGACACATTTAGAGTAGCTTCCTGTCAAGCTCGTGCGGTTTGGAACAGCCACAAGCATTATTGTTAATTAGGTGATTTAATGTAGAATCTGACTTATTAATCCGCTTGCAACAAAAAAAAGACAAAAACATGTTGATTTTATAGTAATTTAAATGCGGCATATGCTTTCTTAAACTTCTATTAAAGTCAATAATTACACGAACTTCTCCGCCTTGTTACAATATGTGTTCAAGTGTCAAGATGATAAAACTCTGCTACACATTTTCACAGCTAAAACTACCTTCGTGCTTGGTAAGCATGCGTCACTTTACCTCTTTCCTTCAAGAGAACCTTTTTTTTGTTTACATTTTCATTTCTAAGCACAGATTTCTGTGGAGGGTTTGGGTGTGGGGGGAGTAGAAGTCTGCTGTAAATGATGTGACAAGAGACGAACCACATATGGCCTCCCTAAACCATGGAAAAAAAAAATAAAAAATCCAAACTCCAAGGCTTTAGAGGGTCTCCTGGGAGTAATTATTTATGGAAAGGGGGACAGTTTTGAAGGATCTGAGGCAGGATAAAGCACAGATGACTTTTTACAGGGACTACTATAGAGAGCAAGAGATACAGGCTATAAAAAGTAATTTACTTTGACTTGAATAAAACAAGAAGGACTTAAAAAAAATGGTGGGTTGGACAACTTTTCAGTTGTAACTTCAGTGGTTTGAGGCTTGCTCAGGATAGTTGACATTGGCTGCTGTTCCTCTCGACTCTTCCCTCTCGCTACATGTATCCCTTGCCGGATTTCCTAAAAGCACAGAAAGGCTAAGTGGTCAGTCTTTTAGGCAAGACAGATAAAACAGTTTGGCTCTGCCTTAAGTTGAGGTCATTAGAAGAGAATCTGCTTCGATGATAAAGTCATCGAAGCAGCCTTATTTCCACAGCCTTATTTACTCTTCCTCAAAGTACATTTCTTGAAAATAATACTCCCACTTTCATTTAGTTTATTAGTTTTAAAAGGTTTCCTTCAAGGGGATGTTTGTGCTTTCTTGTTATGTTGATTCTTTAATAGGTAAATTGCTGTTACTTTTAAATGGTAGGTTAGACAGATCCAATTTATGGAAAGTCTTCATTTAAAAAACAAAAGTTAGCTTTGTTGAATTCCATTTAAAACTTGTACAGTAACCAAATTAAGTGATGACAACAAATACGGTAATGGTGCGAAAGGTTTTTGACCTAAACAGCAATATACCATCAGCATAATGGGAAACTTTGTCAGTTTTGCCTGTGTTGAAGTGATGTTAACTTGGGTTTGATCAAATAAACTAAGGAGGCAACCTTGTTGTGTGCCTAAATTATGAATGAAAGCACTTTGAATTTAAGTACTTAGTCCATAAAATAAGAATTTAACCTAAATTGAGTCTTTCTAAACAAATTGTTCCATTTTCTATGCTGTATGTTTTCTCTACTTTAAGAGGAATTACTAATTCTTGTAAGTTAACAAAAGGAATTGACAGAAGTTCAAAGAAGGTGGAAAAATGAGAACCATTACAAAACTGTTTTAGTATGTATATGTAAATGATAAAAAAATAAATAAAAATGTTTTAAATTTTTTTTGGAAAGTGCTATCCCTAAAAATTTTAACATACTCCAAATATGGACATACAACTAAGTTGCAAATACATAAAATAGGGCACAACAGTAAAATCAAACAGCCTATGGGGCTGAAAAATACATTTGTTTTTGTTAGTTAGTTGAACATTTTCGGGGTAATACATGTTGTGAATATTTTACTAAGCAAGTATAGATGTGTTATAATTAATCAGGATATGCAATTAAAGTTGTGTTTATATTTGTTAAAAAAATTCAACATTTTAAAGCATCCTAATCAAAATAATTCAAACTTTTAATACAACAGGTTACTCTGAAGTATGTTTGACAAGTTAAGTTGATTCAAATCACTTCCTAAGTCTTAACAGGAGCAGACTACAAAGCACCAACATTTCAAAAAGACGTACGGCCATGTTATTCTGCAGTCATAAAAGTAAAGCTTTACTTTCCATGTGTTCTCTAATAATAAACATCAAAGATCAAAGTCCTTGATGCGATTAAAGCACTCTTAAATCATAGTTTTAACAATCTCATTTATATATGTAGGTTTAACTGGGTGGTTTGGCGAAGATTCATCCTGAGAGATCTGAACAAACTGAACACCACTTAAGCCGAGATCAGTTTCTAAGTTGAGCGGTGATTTCTAGAAGCGTTGCTGATATGCTGGACCAAAATCGGATTGCTCGCTAAAAATCCTGCTGCGCTGTTTGTCCTCGACTCATTATTCAATCATAGTAAGCAGAAAGGTGGGTGAGTGTCAGTGCGCTGAGGCGCATCGGGGACTGCAGGAGTAAGTGCATTGCTAATGAGTGGAAACAGCTTGCTTGCGATTGCACTTTGCAGTTGGTCCATTGACACAACATGTTGTGTTGGGTTTTATCACAGTGATTTATTTTATTTCTTTTTCCCCTTAGTCCTTGTTACTAAAAATCAGAGACCGCCTTTCTGTGTAAATCCTGTCAATATGCAGTGAAGTAGAGTGCTATACTGGCTGTTACTCTTTCTTTCACTTTGTAAATTAATTATTACTTAATTGACCTCTCAACTCTATTTTGATGGGCATAGAGATTGGATTAATTGTGTTGAAGCGATAATTGAATTAATCGTCAACTAATGTTGTAATTGATTAATCATCGACTGGAGTATATAGACTTAAAAAAAGGTAATTTGCTAAAAAGACAATATATTCAGAGCAGTAATAATCCAAAACTGTACAAAATATATATAAGTTTTACATTTAAGATGAAAACACCATTGTCTATGAATATATTTAAGCCAAAACTCCTCAAGTGACATAGTTTTAGCTTCATCCGGTTCAAATTTACTGAAGGAATGCTACATTATTGCATTTTAGGCAATAAACAGTTTTGGTTTTTTTGTACTTAAAAACAGAATTAAATTATTTGTCTAATTGCATCTTTTAATGCATTTATAATATATCAAAAAGGTAAATGAAAAGACTGTAGCATGTGTCGGTTGATTGATTAATCGTCAGAATAATCGATTACTAAAATAACTGTTGGCTGCATCCCTAATTTGCTTGTCTTCTGTCTCTTCTCCGCAGTTGGATGGGCGTTCAGAGGGAGCTGTAGATTCCAGGGAGAAGCTTCTGGAGTTTTGTTTTGACTACTGCTACTGGTCGGTGGAGTCTGCAGACCCTCACTACGCTTCGCAGGAGGAGGTAACGACCTTACTCAAAAACTGACTGACCTTACTGATTTTCTTCCAGGATTGTCTTATATTTTAGCTCCCCCCACCGTCTCATCAATTCTGGCCAGCTTCACTGTCCCTTTTAAAGTAAGACATGGTGATTGGCAAAACATTGTATTAGGGCTGAAATGATTAATCGTGATGAACTGATTATTGAAATAATGGTCAACTAATTGAGTAACTGAGTAATCATTAACTGGAATGTACAGACTCAGAAAAAGGTCAATTGCTAAAAGAACAACATTCTCAGAACAGTAATTAACCCAAAAATGTACAAAAAAATATTTACTTTCTGCATTTAAGATAGGAAACACGTTTCTCTGTTAGCCCAAAACCCTCAAGAGCCATAGTTTTAGCTTCACCTGGTTCAAATTATGTGAAATACATTTCTAATATTGTACAAAAAAGGCTTCGATAAAGAATTTGCAGAATGTGGCAATTTTTTTTATATCCGATTAATCAATTAATCGGCAGAATAATAGATTAATTTATTTCTAATATAATCGTTAATTTCAGCCGCACATTGTGCGCTCTCATATTTTGGCGACTTTTTCTGTGTCCTATTATGGTCGAAGGTCATGTTGGTGCTGATTTAAGCTTTGTCCACAATCTCACGTGTCATCTCTGTAAAAAGAGGCACAAAGAAAATCGCCATCCTTGTGGGGAGAAAAAGACGAGACGAAGGGGTGTGTGTTGTGCTAGTTTCACACAGATGGTCACTCAGGGACATGATATCAGCTCCATCTGTTGCCCAGAAGTCTGTTTGCCTCAGAAGTTGCGTGTCTAGAGTCAGCAGGCCTTTCATGTCCTGGTTGTGATTGGGGCGATTAGATATCTTCGGGTGGCTTTGATTGGAGGGTGTTTCTGGAACCTGAGACGGGGCGGAGATAAAGATAAAGCTCATTCTATTTCAGGAAATTTATTTTCCTGAATTTAAATTGAGTTGTTTTTTATTTGTTTGTTTTTTTTTATCCAAGCTTTTAGTTAGTAAATCTTAAACCAGTGTGGCGAGTTTACTTCAGTTTTTCTCCTCTTTGTTCTGTAAGTTTACTCTTCTGCCACACCCTCTCCCCTCATGTCAGAGCTGCCTTAGTACGGCTTTAGAAAGACATGGCCTCTACTGAGTGGACAGATACAGTCATCTCAGCACTTGTTTTCCTTTTTTTCCCCCACCATGCTCCGGTTCTGGCTTTATCTTCCTCTGTCTTGTGCAGAAAATGTCCACTCACAGTGGCCTGCTTGCCTGAAGGCATTCCTCTGATGACCCTGGGTGGGCGACCGAGCACTCGCGGAGGACAGAGCTGGTGGATTTTAAATCTGACCTCTTTTCCTGCACTAAGAATTGTCTGTTTAACAAAGGGCCTTCTGTGCTAGCGTGGCAACGCTAAGAATCCTCTGATATTTAAAATTGCATATTTTTCCATTGCATGACGTTTGATTAAAAACAGCAAAAAGGAGAAATACTGTGCAGAACAAGAAGCAGATTTATCGGGGCATGCTGAAACATTCCGAGTCACTCCTAATTATTTCAAAAGATAAATAGCTTTTAGAAAACACTTCAGTTGGCAGATTTCATCTTTGTAGCTACATTTCCAACAGTGCTCTGTGAACCATTTGATCTCATTGCCCTCTTTTAATTTTGTAAATTTTTTTTAAATTATTATTTTATTTGCTTCTTTCAGCTTGAGAAGTCAATGCTATTTTTGCCAACTTCTGTTGTTTCCCACACATTTTCTCCTGCAGAGAAGGAATGGCAATCATTTCTGTTTTACATTGTATTCCCTTTGGAGGCTGGAACTTTATATGAACCAAGGGGATGCAATGAGATACAGGAGGAACGGCTTCTAAGATCTGGCTTTTCCAGTCTCAAATCAGGCCAGATAGCCTCTCCATCCCCCATCCAGTAAATGCGGTCAAATGATTGCTTACACCTGTTACTTTTTGGGATTTTCATCTGCAGTTACATCAGAAAGGAATGGTGGAAAAGTGACAAACAGTGCTCCTTTGACTATTTTGCATTTTCATTGTGTTACAGTTATAAACTTCAATGTAATTTCATTGGGATTTTACGTGATAGTCCAACACACAATAATCTTGTTGAGTTACTGTCTTTTTAAATAGCACTGGTTCACAATAAATGCAGTCTTAATGCACTTTAGAAGACAAACAGATCCAATTTGCATATACGTAGGCAATTCATTCTAGTCATTTGGACAGATCTGGATTCAATTACCTACATTCCAATTCAACCATTGTTATAAATGCCAAGTTGTAAAAAGTTAACTAAGGAAACACAGCTGATTGCATCGAGTCATTAACTTTGCAACAATTCTCCATACTATGTAGTGACAGTGGAAAGGAAAGACTCCTATTTAACAGGAAGGAACCCGACTCATAGCAGACTTGGACTTTGAAATGACAAAGATACGAAGAAAAACACTTAATGCAATAAAAATGCAGACTAAAAACACAGCTGGTAGTGTGAAGTTCTCTATTAGAAAACATCATAAAAACCTTCTGAAAATGGAATGAGTATGACACAACTGACATGGTAACCACCTAAACATTAATCAGAGAAGCAGCCATGGTAACTCTGGAGGAGCTGCATACATCATCAGCTCGCAACTGGACACCAGGTTGTCTAGCCTTTGTGGTTAAGTTGTCAAAAACGAAGCAATTCTTGAAAGATTACAGTTGAATCTACGTACAAAATGCTTCGTGTGGTGAAAATCTAGCATTGCAAAACACCTTGAACATCATCTTGCAGGGTGTGTTTGTTTAACAGAGACAGGGAAGCTGGTCAGAGCTGATTGGAAGATGAATTGAGCTAAATATACAATCAAATCCTGAAGGAAAACTTGTTAGATGCTGTTATAGATTAGAATCTGTGGAGAGAGCTCTGCCTTCTCGCAGGATAATGCCTGTAAACAAAAAGTGGTTTGCAAAGTATTGACTCAGGGGAGCTGAATGAACAAGTTCAGGGGTGAAAATACGTTCTGGCACAATATTAAAACTGTTATTGTTTGCATCTGGAAATATTGCGCATGCGCTCAATGCTGGAGGGCAAAAAGACTATTCTTTTACAAGCCATCCGTAGCTGCGCTGCAGCCGTAGAACAATTCCATTAACTAAATGAAACCTGGAGATGTAGGTATTAATTCAGTGCAGTGAGCCGCAGCCAAGGAAAAAATAATGCAGAAAAAGCCATGAAGAGCAAGTCAATGCCACAGACTTGTTGCCCTAGCAACTGACAACAACGCCACTAACGCATCAGGATTAAACACCAAAAAACACCCACACACAAAGAACAGAACATTCAGTCCGTTAGTTTTTAGACTTGATCTTTATTTTACGAATATTAATAAGTGATTGCTGTGGTAGATAAGCTACCCCCGCTATTAGCTAATCTAACACAGCGGTGGTTGATTAGCTAATTTAAACACTCGCTCTGCTGATTATCTGTCAATTCAGTTTTTTTATTTTTATTTTGTACCTGAACCGAAACATGCCAAATTCCACATTGCATCTGTACGTTCAGGTTGTCAAAGTCAAATGACTGACCTACTTCCCTTTCCCTCGCTATTTTTTTGTTACATACAATGTTTTCCTGACCTTGTTGTCTAGTTGTCGTAGTATTGGCAATTGATAGCGAAGCACTCCGTCTCTTTTTTTAAATATATCACACGTACATTTACGCTTTATATTGACAATTTAACAGCTAAAACCAATGGTACTCATCATCAGCGAGCAGCTTTTTGCCCTCCAGCATCGAGATGGAGGGCAGGGTCTTGCATGCGAGATGTCACCCTGCGAGGGGTCTATGTCAGGTGTAAATATGTTTCAATTTAGTCTCTGATTGCTTTCCTTTTGGGAAATGTTGATGGTAAGGAAGTTTTGCCCGGTGAACAGAGTTGCTCTTGGATGGGAGTCAAAATCCATAATGGAATCCAGCTGTAGATTTAAAGCAGCACAACAAGTTATGGTTGTTGACTAAATGCGAGCTCTGTTTAGTTTTTCACAACTTCATAATGGAAACCCCGAGCTTATTTATTGTGCCCGACAACAAGACGAGAGAAGGGAATTGCAAGAGAAGTGGAAAAAGGACGGAGAGTGAGTGACATTGTGAATTCGGTAAGTAACGGTGGAGGGAAAGAAAGGAGAGGAAATGTACCGGGGGGGTCCACTTTGCCTGTGCAGCCTCCCCTCCTGCTCTCATTTGCCAAAGTCACAGCTGCCTCGCAAAGTAATTTTTCACAGTTAAATCCCACTGCATAGACGTCATTACTGAGGACTTGGCTTGGAGCGCTTTTTCATCACTGCCAAATGAAGTCAGTTTGCTGGGGTTTTTCCCCCTCCTCTTCCTTTTCCTCTCTGTCGATACAGAGCAAGATTTGAATTGCTCACGCTGTTTCTAGGTCTGTGTGTCAGTGGTGCAGCCGAGTGGAGAAGAATAGTTTTTCTGTGTCCTGAATTAATCCTTGATGCGCATGTGAGAATCCAGTCCGCCTCAACTCATAGCTGGAGTGAAAGCCAAAAGAATGGTTAAGACTTGGCCACAAATAGGACGGCAAATAAACCGCAAGCTGTCAACAACGCACAAGACACGCCCCGCAACATTTTCTATTAGCAATGACCGAGGATTAAAATGAGGAATAAAGACTTCTTGAGAGGAACTCACATTCTGGTGACGGTTCAAGGACATTTCCCGCCAGAAGACACACCAAATAACCAAAATTTCAACCCTTTCGTTCATAAAATCTAGCACCTCTGCATGCAGACGTCTTCTACAAACACCTTTGAAAGAATGCAGTGCTCTCAGGAGCTCAGTGAATTTTAACATGGTACTGTGATTGGATCCCACCTATGTAGTAAGTTCAGTTGTCAAAATTTCCAGATGCTAAATACTCCACAAACTGTTTGTATAACAAAGTGGGAGCAATTTTAACGTACAGAAACTCAGACACATAGTGGTAGACCACCTACGTCAAAGAGAAGGGCCAGTGAACGCTGTATAGTCCTCAGAAGTCACCAACTTTCTGCAGAGTCAATAGCTACTGAGAGTGACGGTTGTAGCTTTCGGTAGCCCTGTGCAAGATGTTGTTAGGGGGCTTCTTTTTGTGAATTGGCAACACCTTAGTTTGTTACAGTTTAAAAATAAACATCTACAAAAACATTTGATTCTTGAAACCAAAAAGTGGAAAAAAAAATTGGTACAACCAACATAAGACTAAGTAATAATAAAATATATATTTAAAGTGTTCTTTTCTACATCCATAGAGGCAAAACATTTTTTGCTAAACAAAGTCTTTCATTTGAATTTTGAAAATTAGTACCTACTACCAGATTTTTCTGTAGAGCAAATACCAAGGCGCAATATTACTGGACACGTTATTGGCTGGCCTCAACCAATAACGTGGCTGGTTGGACTCAACCATTTTTCCCACTGAAAGGAACTCTTACTACTTCAGCATAGCATAATTTGATGCCATAGCATAATTTGATGCCCCCATTTATCTCATGTAGAAACAGTCTGCCAATGGATTCTTCTGTTACTAATATGACTTTGCACCATTGCACAAAGTAAGGCATGATAAGCATGGAAAGGTATAGTATGGCAGAACTTGACAGGTCTGCACAGTGTCAAAAATGTGCTTCTGGAAGAATGCGCCAAGATTTCCATAAATACACTCCTAAACCTCCTCAGAAGAGGAGCAAAAGAACAGGATGCCACTGAAGTTCATATGTGTGCAAAGATAGGTATGGAAAAAAAACTTTCGGCAATATTGTTTATGTTCAGCCACAAACCTTTGCAACATTCTCTAGTTTGTATATCACTGCGCACACACAATGCCACATGCTGTTTGTTGGCAGTTTCTTCCAATTCAAGTCAAGTTTATTTGCATAACATCATAAAAACGTCATACAGTCACAAATTATGAAACAAGCAATAAGCATTACATTTTGTCAAATACCATCATCAAAATCAGATATGTTGATAAATTTTTCACTTTTTACTACTAGCTTCTAAATAGGTGGGTTTTAGCCTTGATTTAAAGGAACTCAGCTGTTTTGCAGTTTTCTAGAACTTTGTTAGAGGAGCATAGAACCTGAATGCTTCTTCCCCAGGATTGGTTCTGATTCTGTGGGTGCAGAGTAAACTAAAACCAGTAGGCCATGCACACACGCACACATATACACACATCTTCAGATTAGTATTTGTTAAACATGTAAAACTATTCTTATCCTTTCACATTTTAATCATGTACAACTTTATGCTGTTAATTTACATTAACTCTCAAACACTTTGAAACTGGGGGTTGTAATGCCACAAAGTGGAACTACATCCAAAAAGCGTGAATCTACATTTCCAAATATGAATTATTATTCATTATAATAATAATATTATTCAACCCTGACTTAAGCTCTGGAATTCTTTCCATAGTTTTCTTCCCTTATATGGTTTATAGCAATTCTCAGAGTCTAATAATCGAGCCCAGATTCTATTTGGAACGCCAGTATTTCCCCAATTTATTCCACACTGGGGAAACCTGTCATAGAGCTGTACCCTATGGAGATCCCCCAAGGCACTCATCAGTCTAAAACCTGGAGAAGTCACTGCCAGCTTGCATAAAGAGTCTGATTTGTAACTCAACTTTACAGTCCTTCACTTTGACCCTTTCAACAGGAACTGGGGGAGGGAGTAACAAATCTCCTTAACTGTCTCCAGATATACTACTGTTTGTCTTTAATCTCACTATATTTTTGAAGTCTTTTCTGTAAAGAGGAATACCTTGATTCTTTATTTCCTTTCACTTCTTGATTATTCCTGTTTGTTCTGCTGTTCATTTGGAAACAGACCTTCCCATGATGAGATGCCTCTCCGTTTGGCCAGCACATGTCTCTTCTCTCCCTGCTCCCTCTCCCACAGCCCCGCTGCTCTTCCATGCTAATTTGACCTACAAATTCTGTCCAAGTGTGACAAACGATAGCATTGTTGAACTCTGGCCAAACAGCTTCCTGCCTGTCTCCTCTGGCTATATGCGATTTTCGTCTCTCCTGTCCTCATTGTCTTCAGGTTTTTAGCCTCGATTTTTTTCCCCCCCCCCCCACTCCTCTCTAATTCAGAACTCAGATTCCTCACAGGAAGGACACGGATCTCCTGTGACATTTTTTTTTCTGTGTCTAAACAAAGGCATTTCGTTTTGCTCTGGGCCCAGCTGTTGTGTTTGTGTAACCCAGTTGGATAGCGTGGGACAAGAACCGAGAGACCCTCGCCTCTGCTGCAGCTGTCCACTCTTGGACACAGACAGCAACATTTTTAATAGTATTTAATTTGACTTATACAGCGTATTACGCTGGATTTTACATCCGGTCTATTGTTTTTTGCATTTGTGCTCTCCTACTGAAATTTATCAGGAGAAGATTAATCTTGGTAGTTATGGAGCCAGGTTTTTGTCACTTCCAACCCTGACTTTAGCTCTGAACATTTCAGGCTTTAATTATGATAGAACGTTTTGACTCACTGGCCTTTCGCCATCACCCCCGACAACATCTTAAACACACACACCAGCTAACTACTTTTCCATCCAGAGTTTTGCGTAAAACAGGCCTCGTAAAAAGAGACCAGCAGTTGGCATTTAGTACAGCCAGTGATTACAGGAGCTGCCTCTTTAAAAAAGCATTACACTATTACTTTACCTCTAATAACCATCTTCTTGTGTCTGAATGCTGAGATTTCCTCTCCTTTCCAACGTTTATCAAACACTTAATTGCTCTTAAGCGCTCTTTCTTCATGCTGATTGGTCAGCAGCTTAGCTCAGTTTTGTTGTTCCCATGGTTTAAAAGTAAAACTGAACACTGCTCGTTATAGCCTGGATCTCTGGGATAAACGCCAGTCTTGCTTTTAGAACCGTTGCTTTTCTCAGAAAATACTGATCCAGCTCAGTCGGACATTTGCAAACTTTTGGAATCTAATGCCTTATTTTGATTATATTTAAGATAGGATTCTTTTCACAAGTTAAGGCTGGCAGTGATTTAAAAAAAAAAAAAGTATTTACTGCTGTGTTGTGAAACTGAGTCTTTGTCAGTAGGTTCATCAGGAGACTGGTCTTTTTGGTCTCATCTGACTATCTGTTACATTTGCTGTATGCCCTTCATGTTCAATTGGACTGACCTTGTCAGACCGACCAGTGGAGCCATATGAAGCACAACTATCAGTTTTGCTTTCACAACTGATAGTGCGGTTCGCTTTCACACTCCACTGTGTCAAACGATCCAAACCATAGACCTCTTTTGCTTCAGGACTGGTCTCCAATTCCATAAAGGGCAGATTTGTGGAATTTCCAGATAATGATTGTATGTCTGTCTTATCAGCAAATTCTCTCTTCTACACAGTGTCTCTTGTCCATCTGGTTCGGAGTTGCCAATTTCTTGCTGTTTCTTTGACTAATGCTATTCTAGTAATTGGGCTACCTGAAGCCTTTCTCTTTTGGGCTTTTACCATAGAGCCATGTTTCATCCCTACATCCTGTCCTAACCACTCATACATGCATTTCCTACATAAGAAAAGCTGTGGTCTCCTGTTCCTTTCATTCATTGCAAGACTATGATTTTTTTTATTTTTACTCAGAAAAGGAAACAAAAATTTGAGGCTTTTGTTTTTGTCTTCCAGGTTTTTTCCGCTTAAGCTCTTAACTGGGTGAACATACACACATGCAAAGAAAGGCATTGGTGTGCAGTGGTCCGATGACGAGAACAGCCTTGCTGAGCATGAATGTGTTTAGTCTGTCCCATGTGTTGTTTTCGGAACTCCGACTGGCCAACTCTCTTTCCGTGGCTCCGGCCCAATAACTTTATCTCCAGGCTCTTTCCGCTGCTTCGTTTCGAGTCTGGAGCACATTTCAGTACCCAGAATGCAACTTGCTTCTTACCTCACCTGCTTTGTTCGTCCAAAAATATCCCCCAGTGTTGCAGGGGTATTTCAAACTTTGAAAGTAGGTTGTGACAGAAGGCCATTGTATCCAACTTAGACAAAGTACTTGAGCACAAATTACAGTTTGATTGTAATTTGTTGTGACAGCGATAATAAACAATAGCATTGTTTTTAATGTTGCCTGACTTTACTTGTCCAGACACACTCATGAACTCTGAATTATTTCCCTTCAGGATTCAGAGATTACTACGTTAAAGCTTTTTTTTTTTTTCTGGGGTCATTCAATGGTTTTCTCACTTAGAGTCAAAACAGAAATTCTAATTATGGTGAAAAACTATTGGAATTGTGTTCAGCAGGTTAGGATTGTTTCAGATCTAAAGGAGCGAACAGTTAAAGAAAGAGCCAAAGGGGACCCTCGGTATTGTTGTGGCGCCTATAGAGTGAGTGCAAAGGGTCAACTTTAACAAGAGCTGTATTTATTCTGTGTTTGAGTGAGGAGAGAGTCTGTGTCTGTTTTGAAATGCAGAATGAAGACAAGACAGGAAAGTGCTTAAAACCTCTATTCAGTCAAGAGGTGGGAGGTAAAAAGCATTGACTTTTATTGTCACAGTTTCCATTATTGATTGACAGTTATTTGAAATGCTTTGACGTCACACTTTTATGTGACTAGATTTAGATGTTTTCCATGAAGTATGTTGTTTTAACATTATAAAATCTAAATTTTTACCCATGCGTCTACAAAAATTTAAGTTCTTGTTGTGCTTTGGGAAACTGGTTGTAATAAAGATGCATTGATCGATCACCCACAACCTTTCCTTCAGTTGGGACCGATCACTGATGGGCACATCATACACTTAAAATTTCCCTGTTTAGTAAATGTATCAAAACTAATAAATTCCACCGTTTTCAGCCTGCCCACCTCATTCATACTGATGCAGGATTGATTACGCTAGTAAGTTGCATTTTGATAGCTACTTCAAAGCGGTTTGATTTGGTATATAGTGAGCAGTGTTCTTAAAAATAACTGGTGAGCAGTTTATCTAAATGTTTTTGTCTGTTACAATAATCACACATCTGTTATGTTATTTCGAAGCGTGGACGATGAGCTTATTTATTTCATTTTGCCGAAGATTAACCTTCCGATTCAGCTGGCGTTAAAGATGAATATCTCCTGCGGTCCGTGGATTATTTTCCATCGGCTATCTAACAGTAACTAAAAGAACACAAATGTGGTTTAATAAGCTATTCTCAAAGTGGCCACCAGAAGCCCTGCAAGTGTGCTGCTCTTTTTGCGAGTAAAATCAATCTTAGAGATGGATGAAAATCCTCCACCCATTTGTGCTTGGGTTCTGACAAATCACTGTCATCTAAAAAAGATCAGCAGATCTGTTTACTCCAAATCAGATATGATTTTAGGTTTCACAAGCAATGAATAACATAGTTATGTCGTTTTACTATTGGTAGTAATTTATTAGTGCATAAAATTTAGCTCTTTCAGTTTCTGATCGCATTCCTGGTACTATGACAAACAATTACCACATAACAAATGGGCATATACACATAGAGATTTAAAAGTGTAAAAAACAGCAGATTGATACTGAGTTATGTTTTTACCTTTGTTATAGTCTGTGCTGTAGTCGAGGTGTCCAGGTAGATTAATAATTTTTTTGCTCGTATTTGTTCTGCAAAAGATCATTTGTTTCCATAAAAAAGCCAGAATCTAAATTGTCAACAGGTTTCAGGTAATGTATCAAGATCAAGGATAAAAGATAGATAAAATGCATCAACAAACAGCATGTGCTTTGATGCTTTTTCTTTATTTTAGTTTGGGAACAATCAGCTAAATGCTTTGTAATGTTGTAGCTCCTTCTTTTTCTGTTGGCTTTAAAACTACTATATCAAACAACCCAAAGCACATTTTTCTTGTTTTTGTGTCCTAGGAATATGGAATCAATCAAAATCAGAGCTAGCAACAAAATCGGTATCAGCCACGAAAAGCATGAATGTTACTTTTAACTCATTTCATTTAATAACAGGCTAATGAGTAGCTTAAAACTAATTTAAAATAATTAAACTAATGTTTTCAAGAAAAGGACATTTTGACTTTCTTGGTGCTTTTACAACATCTCTCTGTCAGATCCTACTTAAGCTTCTCCCATCTCCTGAGATTGGATGATAGTCACATTAAAAAGCACTTCTTATTGCAAATATACCCGTGTTTAAATTTATGAGCTTGTTGGAGCTTTGAGAGCTATCCTACTTTCCCCTACATGTGCACCCATTTCTCCTTGTCCAGGTTCCAGTCTTGAGCCTGGGGCCAGCAAAGGGGAGCCCTCACTGATCCCAGGGTGTGTTACGGTTCAGAGGTAGAACGCTCTGTGTGTAGATCAGGTTGCCACTCCATTAGGCATGTGTTGCCTTGGGTTTATGTTTCCAATTGAGAACATATTCCTTTTTCAAATTTTTTTTGTTTTTTAATTGTAACTGCCAAATACTTCACATGCATCTTCACATTGGCACAAACAACCGCAAGAGAGGGAGACGCAGATGGTCCGCAGCGTTCATCTGCTGGGTGTGGAAAGTGATTTTCGATTGTGTTCTTTGATGCATTTTGATAGCTACTTCAAAGCGATTTGATTTGGTATATAGTGAGCATTGTCCTTAAAAATAACTGGTTACCTGAGAATCTTTGTTAGGATGGACCTCTGGGTGATCGCTTTTTGCAGATTGTACCATGGTTTTCAAGAAATATGGTTGATAGTGTCAGTCTAACGTGGCGATGGTTCGGTTTTGCCTCTGAAGCTCAGAGAAGAAGAAAGAAAAACAAAAGGCCTCAGCTGATTGTTTTTACTGGGCCTTTTTCTGGGATCCCCAGTCTCAGAACTATGCTTAGTGAGCTTGTTTATTTTCCTGACCCAGGCATTTTTCAGCTTTTTGGCCATCACGTTTTCTTCAAATACACATTCTGCAAAGTTGTTTACTCAGGGCATTAGCTGACCTCCTTGCTCCTTGCACAAACACTTCATCAGGAAGCAACAGTACCTCCCCATGACTGGCCTGATGCCACTGCATTGTGATCAGAAAACCTTGGTGAAGGAGCTACACTCTTGTAAAAACACAATGCATTTCAAACCAAGGACATTTGCTGTAACACTATAAACTCTTCAACACTCCATGAGATCTCAAGCATTTTTTTTTTTTACTAAAAGAAACTTTTATGTATGCTTCCAGCAACCTTATTTTGTTCCTACACTGTTTTTGTTACCATTCAACACTCTCCTGAATCATCTAATCCCCTTTCTGTACAGTGCTCTAGTTGTTTATGTGCTTGTGATTAAAGTAGTGCTTCCAAACCTCCTCAGGTCTTCCAGGATCTGGGTGTGTCGGTGCTGGCTGGAGCATCTGAGGGCTACAATGTGTGTTTGTTTGCTTACGGCCAAACGGGATCAGGAAAGACGTACACCATGATGGGCACACCGGTGAGGTCTATGCTATAAACTTTTCATTATGATCAGTAATTGTTGCGGTTTAATATTGTGAGAAGACAAACTCCATAGAACATTTTCTTCTATGGAGAAAATGACTAATTTGTTTGTCTATCCCTCCATCCATCTGACTGTGTTCATTCATCATTCCACTCATCCATCAATCAATTTGCAAAAGCGCTAAAGTTCCTTCTCTTTGTCTTACAGGAGTCCATTGGATTGACACCTCGCATTTGTCAGGTAGGAGATATAGCTTTTGCAGGTAGCAATATAAAGAAGGTGGTTAATTTTCCTTTTGAATTTGCGGTGGTTATTGGTGTTTGGTCATTTTCAGCTCTTATCTCCTTTACAGGGTTTGTTTTGTCCTGAAGACTCTTTCTCTGATGGGCAAAACTCAAGCAGAGTGGAAATCAGGTGGGTCAGTAGGGTTCTTTGTTCTTTGAAATGAAACTTGATGACAAAATCTCAAGAAACAGGAGAGGAATCTTACATGCAGACCGGAAGTCATGATTAAAAGACCCACACATGATGTCTTGTAAATACATCAGAGAAAACAAGATGAAATGGGCCACATCTTGTTTTTGGATTAAATCAGATGGCGCTATCATGCAATTCCTTAGCAATGGACTTGGAAAAACATTTTGTCAGGGTGCTATTTTAGAAAAAAATAATACTCAACGGTAGACCTGCATCTGAAGTAACTCAGCTGTAGCATAGATCAAATGCACGTCATCGAATTATCCATCTCTGACGTTTTGAATCTGATGTTTATCTTCTATTCTGCAGCTTTTTGGAGATCTACAATGAGCGTGTAAGAGATCTGCTGAGAGGAGAGCAGAAGAAGAGGATGTCCCTTAGAGTCAGAGAACATCCTGAGAAGGGGCCATATGTCGAAGGTTTTTTTTCTCTTTAATATATTAAATGTTTCACAGCAAGGGTATACTGTTTTCTTCCTAAGGCTAAGCTTGGTTTAAAGAGTCTTTGCTATTTTAGCCAGAGATGGATTTATATAGAGATGCTTAACTCCTTCACCCCCTCACTGCTCCAAAACCGAGAGATGTTTTATTTATTCTTGGACTCAAATATTCCTACTCGGTGCATACCCCTATGGTAAAAACTCAAGGTACCATGTAGTCATGTATAATTCATGTAGAGGCCTGTATTTTAGCTGCTAAATTTCTTGAAATAACTAAAGTGATTTTGAAAGAAAAATGGATGAGTATTTTGAGAAAGGCTTTTGCCTGTAAATTTGAACTATAAAACTGTAATCATAAGAAAGAATTTGGTTTCTGTGATATACTAAAGACAAATTTCAGAGGCATAATTCCTCTGATGTTACATCAGTTCTTCATAGTTTGTACTTCCTCTGGTTCTTCATCTGTTTATTTTCCAAACCGTGCAACTACTTGTGTTTAAATCCCCGCATCCACTCATTGTTTGCATCAGGAGAAATCCCTGTTGTCCACAGGAAGTGATGTCATTTCCTTCTGCTTCCAAGCAAACCCCTTCATCACACATGAAGACACACACTTCAACTTGGCAAATTTTTACCTAAATTTGAGATTATTTGCGTAAATCTCAAATTGATGGTCTAAATTTTACTATCAGTCTTTTTGTTTTTATGTTGATTTTGTAGTTTCAATTCTGTAAGATAGATTATTAATCTGAATCCTAACAGACAAGCATCTTTAGGAGTAGAGAAACTTAAACACATGTAAAAAAAAGTTATTAAGTGAGAATTACCTTGTTGGTGGAGCCATTCACAGGGAATTTCTCAGTAAAACGTTCAATTGGATTACTTTCCACTGTGGAAAACATTACTAAATAGTAAATCTTCAATGTTTTTTCTGTCTCGTTAAAATCAGATCTTTCACAGCACATGGTCACCGACTGCAAACAGGCCATAGACCTTCTGGAGGAAGGCATCGCTAACCGCATGACGGCAGCAACCCACAACCACGACACCAGCAGCAGATCCCATGCCATTTTTACTATTCAGTACACACAGGTGGTTACATTTCACAACTTCTATAAAGTTTTCTTAGATGCGACATATATGCAGTGATCATTGTACAGTTTTGCCAACTTAGTGTTTACAGATAGATTTGACCGTCTCTCCTTCCACAGGCAATACTAGAAAATAACCTGCCTTCTGAAACAGTCAGCAAGATTAACCTGGTGGACTTGGCTGGAAGGTGAAAGTGTTTTGATGTTGTATGCCCGTCTTGTGAAATCGTTCCTAAAAGTGCCCCCTGGTGGATATTAACTGCTGCTCTCAGATTTTTCTTCAATGAAGGATGGAATTAATCTCTATTAATGCTTACATTGTGTCTCACAGTGAGAGAGCAGACCCCCAGTACTGCCGGGACAGACTGACAGAGGGCTCCAACATCAACAAGTCACTGGTCACCTTGGGCATTGTCATTTCTGCTCTGGGTAAATAAAGTCAGACATTCTTACAGATAAGAATAAATAGCGCATTTTACTTTTTTGTAACATTTAACCTCAAACTTCAACGTATTTTATTGGGATTTTATGCAATAGATCAGCATAAAATACGCAAAAGGAATCATTGCATATGGTTTTTAACATGTATTACACATAAAAAGCTGAGTCACTTTGTACCCTTTCCTTTCCCATTTGTTGTAATTGTTTTTAGGAATCCATATCAGAGGATGTTAAATCATTTACCATTTCCTTCTACCTCATGGTTATACCTCATGTTAGTACAAACAAAACATTCTCAATAGATCCATTGAAGATTTTGTTTGTGAGCACTTTTGGAAGGCAGTACAGTATGTGTTTTTATTTGGATCAAACAGACCTCATGTTTTACACTGTTCCTGTGTTGTTTTTTTGTTTTTTTCCACTCTTTTCACGCTCTTCCACCTCTTTACCTCGACTGCCTCGACAGCCCAGAACTCCCAGATGTCGAGCAGCTGTCAGAGCATCAACAGCGTGGCCTCTGAGGGTGACAGCAGCACGTTGGGCAGTCACAGCAGCTCGCTGTCTGGAGGAGCTGGAGGTGGAAGAAGGCTCTGCTTCATTCCCTACAGAGACTCAGTCCTGACTTGGCTACTAAAAGACAGTCTGGGTGGCAACTCGAAGACAATTATGATCGCAAGTAAGTATTGCTTTTCAGATTGGAGCCAAACGATTGTTGTTGCATGCATGTGTTGAAGCAATTATGTAAACTGTTAATCGGAAACACTGCCGTTTTGTTGCATTGATAGAAATATTGTTCTTAATTCATATCAGACTCTTTTATGCTGGTGTTTTTGTGTGTGTCATTGTGTTGCAGCGGTGTCGCCCTCTGCTAACAGCTACAACGAGACCCTGAGCACCCTGCGCTATGCTGCGCATGCCAGGAACATTGTCAACAAGCCTCGTGTTAATGAGGTGAGTGGCTCTTCAGGTTCTTAAAAGTAAATTGAAATAATATAATTAGGCTTTTTTCTTGGATTTTTATGATATGTTTTATTTCTGTTTAACTTTTTAGGTTTTATTGAGTTTAAGAGTAACTTTGAATTATTTTACTTTCAAAATTTTTCATATTCCCTTTTTTTTAAACCATTTTTGCTCAAGTAATACCCTATTTTACATTTCATTAGTTTTTATTTTCAGAAATGTTTCATTCATTTTAGAAATATTTTAGGCCTCAAACAATTAATTGCAAGTGATTTATTATTGAAGTAATCATGAACTGTTTTAGTTCATGACTAATAAAATCATGAACTAATCGTTAGTTGGAGCACACAGATTCAAAAAAAGCTATTTGCTAAAAAGAAAAAGGACCAGCATATCTAGAGCAAAAATTAAGCCAAAATTGTACTCATAGTGTTGAAAGCATTTAATGTTAGATTGGAATGTTTGATCAGGTTTTGGTTATATGTTAATTCCTTGTGCAGGATGCAAACGTGCGGCTCATCCGAGAGCTGAGAGAGGAGATCGACAGGTTGAAGAGCATGCTGCTCAGCTTTGAGTTGGTATGGTAACGTTTTACTGTTCGAGCATTTCAGAAACTGCAGTGCATCATGATGCGTGCATCATATTTTTCATTGTGCAATATGTTGAGTGATTATTTTTTGCTCTCTAAATGGACAGCAACGTAATCCCAGCCCGTCCCTGAGTGACGAGAGAGACGGAAACCTTTCGGAAATGGTGCTACAAAATGAGCTAAAGGTACCGGAGAAAGAAACAAGATCCCAAACATCCACTTCTTTCTCAAATCGCATTTTTATGCTGTTCCTTGAGTCGCTCTAACAGTTCATTTATTCCTCCATGCAGGTGGAGCAGCTAACAAAGGACTGGTCGGAGAGTTGGAGAGACAAGAAGGAGCTGCTGGAGCGGTACAGTGTGGACATCAACAGAGACCGGGCCGGTTTCCTCATCAACTCCCTTCAGCCACACCTGGTTTCTCTGGATAGAGATGTCCTGAGTACTGGGATTGTGTTTTATCACCTCAAGGTATGAGAATCCTTAAAAAAAAAAAGATCAAATTTTCAGCATTCTTGTGTAAATCATTCGAGAACAGTAAGTCTTTTATTTTGTGAAATCAGATTTGTTTTTAGATTAGTTTTGGTAGTAGTTTATACTGTGGTAAAAAAGTGTTTATAGCCTTGCTTACGTTTCTAATAATCTTTTATCTTTCTGTCTCACATTTTTTAAACCCTAGAGATGTATATCTATCACACTTTGTTAGAAAAATACACTTCAGAAGAAATGACAGGATGCTTAAATCAAGCCCTTCCTTTAGACTTGCTCTACTTTTTCAGCATCTTTGTCAGCTTCCCTGACTCCAACCTCTTTCTTCTTTCTATCTAGATTCCTCTTCTCCTCTTCACACTGATATTTGTCTCTGCTAAAAAAAAAAAACACCTCTTGACTAAAGGTGCGTTGTGTTGCCTTCCCTCTGTCCTGTCAGTCCCTCCCCCCCTTCAACGTGTGTCAGTGTCTCTCTGCTGCTGTTCACGAAGCGTGATCGGATCAAACGCTGTTAGTTCTACGACGGGAACTCGGAGGAGCCTAAACTGTCCCGATTCTGACATTGACAGGCATATCCTCAGGCTTGACAATTCCACTGTTTCACACATGTGATACGATGAGACCACTTGGGACTTATGTGGTCCTGATATCATATAAGAAAATCGTGATACTCTTTCGATAACACAAAAGAGCAAACAATGTTTTTTTTTATATTACTTGTCAGGTTAGTTTAAAGATTAGAATAGAATGAAGTTATTTTTGTATGTCACTGTTCACTGTTGGAGTGAGTTATTGTAACACCCCCTCCCTACACCTTACCCCTTTTCCTGCAGGGCTTTGTCTTCTTCCTTTTCTTCTGAAAGTGTTGGCACAACTTTATGCCAAAACATTCACATTTTGAGTCAAACTGCACTTAAAATCCCTTCCAGCACAGTGAATCTTGAATGCATTTCATTGAGACAAAGTTGTGCATAAGAGTGAAATGGAAGGAAAATTATGCATGATTTTTGATTTGTTTTACAAGTGAAAGTCAGAAAATTTGTTCGTATTTACACCCGATACCTTCCTAATACCCCTAATTTCTCAAAATAAAATCCAGCACAACTTTAGAAGTTACCTAGTTATAAAATTGATTATGTGGAATTTAATTAACTTCAAAGTTAGGTTAGGTTATCAAACCGATTCAGATCAGGCAGATATAGCTTACATGTAAAATGCTATGCTTTCAGAAAAACAAGTCATAAAATAATGAAGGTGGGCGATAGAAAATAAAAATTAATCACAATATTTTGTGGTACTTATTATAAAAACGATAAAAATATACTATTTACAAATTCTTTTCAGTCTTTTTAAGCAACTGTATGTCTGTGACCTCATGTCACAACAATCATAGCCCCACAAACAAAATAATACTCTTAAAAAACACATATCCATTTTTAGACTTCTTCAGCACCCTCGTGATATAAAAAAAGGTGATTCTTATCACTATCTGCACACAATAACTTTAATTAAATTTTTTAATGTATTGATGTTTATTTATTTTCTCATACAACAAGCAGCGGAGAAAATAGTTAAAATACCAGTTTCGTGGATTTTCATGCCATATTTTAAGATTTATCTTAAAATATGGCAAGAAAAATCACAATTCTTCTTGTGAGAATTTTTTTTTATTATTAATGCCTACTGTAAAACATAGTGGTGGGAACATCATGCTGCGGGGACAGGGAAGCTGATCATAGTTGATGGGAAGATGGCTGAAAATTTTGAAAAATGATGCAGTGTTACTTTCATATAATCTGAACTGATACTCCTATTTACCAAAACACACACGCTGTTGGAGAAAAATGGTTTCATTGAGAAAAAATGTTTTTATTTTATTCAGTACTGCCTTCATTTGTGTAGTTTTTGTTATTACAGCTGCTCCTTTTGCACTTTTGTTTACTTTATTATAGGAAGGAATTACCCGCATTGGACCTCAGAAGCAGCGTGAAGAACCACATATAGGTAAAAATACATATTTATGTATTTTTTTTCTCAAGTTATAAATTCATTCTTGTGAAAGGTAACTGCTGAATAATAGAGTGGGACATGTAAAGTTAAGTAATCTTTTAGTCACTTTTTATGATTTTAAATGTGCAGTTATGTTGTTCTTGAACGTTGCATCTGTAGAGCATCGACACAGCTTTCTATATCAGCATGTATGAAGCCATCTCTGAATCCTGTTTGTAGTCGTTCAGGGCAGTTCCCGCTGTGAGATTGAAAACCACGGGGGTGTGGTAACGCTGCGACCGCTGCCGGGTTGCGTCTGCCTTCTCAACGACAGAGAGGTCGCCGAGCCCTGCAGACTGGCTCAAGGTCAGTTGTGGTCATCAATAAAACCGTTTGATAATAACGTCTGTGTCCATAATGGGCGAAGATTCAGAAAATCAATAAAGTTAGATATCTTCAACTCTGACTGTGGTTAATCTCAAGATGTCATGTAATTTAAAATTATACCTGTTGAGGAGGGAGCACGCAAACACTCAAAAACAGCAGCAAATGCACACACCTGTGTCCCGAGCTTGCAATGAGCTGAGCGCAGCATGTTATAAAGAATACCTCTCTGCACCTCCAGGGACCGTGATTACGTTGGGAGGAGCGCATAAATTCCGCTTCAACCACCCGGCAGAAGCAGCCATCCTTCGGGAGCGAAGACGGGTAGGTATCTGCTCACCTAAATTAACATTCAATCCACCATAGTCTGCATAAATATTACGTTTTGGGTGATTAAAAATTGTTTTAAAGTAAACCTGCTTTTTTATTCGCTGTTTGCAGGTTAGCGAAGGTGGTTCAACGTGCAGCTATGTTGACTTTTGCTCCCTGACTCCTGACGATGAGTAAGTACCATCCCCAAGCAGAAAGAGAAACTCAGAACAAAAGCAATTACATCTCACATTATTCATCACTGGCGTGTGTGTGAATGTGTGTGGAGTACAGTCGGACCTCTTTGCAGCTCTCTGATTATAAACATTTATTAGGAGTTAAGAGTTATAACAACATCCAGGCAATGCTTCATGCTGCTGTTGGTGTGGTTTCAAACATATCAAACTGTCCCCAGTTGCTGTTTACAGTTCAGCCTCGGGCGTTGCTTAGTTACTGCTGACGACTGCTTTTGCTTGAAACCTCCCTGCACAACCAACAAATCATAATTTAGTCTTTTTATCGAGTGATCCATGGGTGAAGTTGAAATGGTTTTACATTTTTTCAGTGCTTCATTATTTCACATATTCTCATTCCGTTAGTCCTGTTTGTGTTTTCTAGTGTGAAAGAACTGAAGCTGGATTCCACTGAGGAGCTTGCAGTCAGACGGCTCGTGGAGGAGCAGAAGTGCTATGTGGAGAGTTTGCGGCAGGAGATTCAGGCGGAGCAGAGGAGGGCCGAAGGAGAGCTGGACAGAGAGCAGGCCCAGCTCCGGCAGCAGTACTCTGCCAGTAGGTTTTCTCTCTCATTAAATGTTCCCATAAGTTTCAGTTTCAAAAATCAAAATCAAATTGGAAATATGTTGCAATCACAATTTTTGCACCTTTTTATACAATTCCTTGAAGAAGCAAGGAATTGTTCTTGCTTCAAGAACAATTGAAGCAAGAACAATTGCTTCAATTGTTCTTGAACTTTTCCACATTTGGTCATTAAACCACGACTCTGCCTTTATTTCAGTGGGATTTAATGTGATATTTACATTACAATTATTGCGTAGTTGTAAAGTGGAAGAAAAATGAGAGATGGTAATATTTTCAAAGGAGTCACAGCTGAAAGTTTTATTGACTACATTATGTCTACAGACATATTAGATAAATTAGAATATACATCCCAATGAAGGTTGTTTATTAGATTAAAAATACATTTTGAAAATGTACTTTCTGGTTTGTAGTGCTTATCAACGTTGTTTTTTCTTTTTTCACAACAGTGCATCAGTGGATTTTGCATGAGAAACTCCTCCTGAAAACAGCAGAGGAGAGAGTGAAGCAAGACTCTGGTGTCCAAACTGACCCCCTCCCTGCTCCTCTTCTGGAGAAACTTACAAGTCAGGTGTTCATTGGTCAGAAGAATATTATCGTTGAATATCCTTGCAAGGCAGTGAGGGCCAGGAAGAAAACCGTGCAGGATGAGCTGTTGAAGCATCACGCCCTCCGCCGCGCCGAGGGTCGCATCCGTCGGAAAAAGCTGCACTGCCAACTGCAGAAAATCGCCAACAAACGCCATCTGCTGGACGCTAAGACAGAGTTACAGCAGCTGGAAAGTAAACTTCCTCCTGGACCAAACTGCCAGCAGTCTCTAGAGATGGGATCACCTTCAAAGCTAGAAGAACAATCCTTTGTATCACGAAGACACTCGTTTTCAGTAGATCTGTTGTCTCGGCTCTACCCACAGCGTACACCTATCTTTAGGTAAGTGTATTGACTTCTTGTCCCCCTTGATTTAAATGAGCTTAATCTTAAATCTTTCTTTTCCTCCCATTATTAGGCACTTCCTCAAGAGAAACAAGTCTGTGGAACAATCTTTAAATTCAGCAACTACGTCCGATCCCATTAGTGGCAGAAAGTGGGTTTCTGAGGAATATATCCCTCGAGGAAGAACCCAAAGTTGCTCAGGCTCCATCTCCTCTGGACACAATCAGAATAAAGTAAACCCTTTCGGAAACACCAGACAAACCGAGGAACCACAGCCTCAACCATGTTTGGGCCAGCTGGGAAGGAAACCTCTGCTGCCAAACCGAGACATGTTATTTAAGAACAAATTAGGTAAAAAGCCTACAGCTGTATCAAAATCACCTCTCAGAGCTGCGTCGCTTCCCGTCTGTAAAGAAAATCTACAAATATCCAAAACAAATAAAGTGTCTACTGATGGAAAAGGAGACAACAGTGGAAGTAAAACCATCAGCAGATCATTGTCTCATTTTGTGGGGCCCAGGATAAAAACAGCTCTATCCAAAGTTTTCAGAAAATCACCCTCAGGTGTAAAGGAACGGAGAGTTCTTAAGCCTCTGGGTAGGATTGCAGGTAAATTCCCTTGGAGACGAAGAGTAGACAAGAGCCTGAAAGGTTCTTCAGCTACTCAGAGTGGTACCATCAAAGCAACTGTGTCATGCGAGGAGCTTGATCAGAGGAATCTGCTTGATAGCCACAAACAGAGACGCTGGCATAGCACCGAGGCACTGACGAATAAGAGCAACGGATGTGTAGAAGACCATCCAAAACTGTTTGGATGGTTTGAAGAGCAAGGGGAAGGAGATGAAGCAACATCAGACTGCGAGAGCCTTTTCTCTCTTGACTCTCTGTCCTCTGCTTATGCAGCCGCGCTGGCTGAGCATCTGACACGTGAAGATTCGGCTCTGAGTGAATCAGAAAGCAACGACAGCGAAATGTCTAAAGATTCTTTAACCGTGGAGAATGGCTGGAAATTCTCAGTGGTTAAAAAGCGCAAACAAGCAACAATTGAAACTTACTCTCGAGTAACAGGTTCCGTAACTGCAGCTGAGGTGCATTTGAGTTGTGATGCTACAAGGAAATCCCAAAATCAGAGCTCAGTAGAAGCAGACACTGTGCACAAATTGATCGATGATTTCAGGAACCTGCAGACCGGCAGCTGCAGTGTGAAACCACCAGAAAGCTTGCTGGCTCTTGCTGATGTTTGGTCCTCTGCAGATATGACTGAATGCCAGAGGACTGAAGGGGTTTCTCTGCCTTTTCCAAGAAAAGTTTTGCTCTTGAATGCAGACAGTAACAGCAGCAGTCCGAGTCCAATTAGCTGGAATCTGTCAGACTCACACGGTGAATCTAGATGTTTTAACTCTGAGGCTTTAAATAGCTCAGAGCTCAATCAGTGCCCTGTAGGGTTGAGAGACTCTGGAGCTCTTGGAGCTTTAAAAAATGTCTTGACATTAGGTAACTGTGAAGAGTTCCCAATGGATCGGTTTGAACAAATCAATACAACGACCTTTAACACTCCTCTAGAATCTGTGCATCAAACTATTTGCATGTCACAAAAAGACATTTTCCAAGGAACATCAGACACATTTTACGAGCCTACAGATGCTGTGTCTGCACCATGTGGCTCAAGTTTTCCATCCGACGACAGACTCGATCCTTTAAATCCGTTTCAACCCTCAATTAACAAAGAAGCAACAGATGTAGGTGTTGAAAATGTCCGAGATTTACAGCTAAATTATTTTAGGAACCCAGAGGATAGATCAGTTAAATGGGAGGAAACCAAAAGCAATGAGCTGTCCGTTGCTCCCCAGCAGGAAGTTGTTAAATTGGCCTGTAAAGGTTCCAGGAAAAGGAACAAAGAGCACCGGAATGCTTTTATAGGCTGCCTGAAAATTCCAAAAAGGAGCGACAGCGGGGAGTTGGAAACTTTCTCCTCAACACCAGGTGACGGCTTGGTAGGTGTTTGGTCTGATGACGATAACAGCAGCAGTGACTCCAAAGGGGAGTCGAACAGCCAAGGATTTCAGTCTTCTTCTGTTGATGGCAGTGATAAACAACATTCGGTCGCTTCAGATTCAAGGCCAGTTTCTGATCTCCAGAACATCAAACTTGAACCAAGCAGCCAAATCTTCGAGGGCAAGAGTTCTCAGTATGATGCCGCTGTTGGAGATAATGAGTGTGTGAGAAGGGGAAACGTAATGGCAAATAAAGATTTTGAAGTAACAGAAAGGGTTAAGTACGACACTGATAATGACAGGAAACATCAAGAAAAAGCAAAGCACGTATGCAGGTCGGAAGCCATATGCAGCGCTATTGATCTGAGAATCTCTGAAGTGATAAAAGAGCATGTAGATTCGTCGGGAGGAATGAACAAAAGTCAAAGTCTGTGTATTTTCTCATCATCTGCATGTCATTTTAGCTCTGATTGTAATGAATGTAGATGGATGCATGACCAGCTGAAAGATGAGAGGAGTGAAGATGTGAAAGAAGGAAAAACATGTGCCGATGTGCATTCATTAATCACAGCAGAGCATTTGGGATCACATATGAAACAGAGTACTTGTCATGAAGGCCTAGGAAACCCAAAGGGGGAAAATGCTCTACCTCAAAAAGTAACAGACAAAGCTTCACCCAAAGTAACCTATGCCCCTGACATGATCCCCAGTAACATTTACTCAAATAAAGATTCTGATCATTTTAATTCTGATCTCATTCCCCAACTCCAAACTCAACACTCAAGACAGCAACTTCACAAATGTATCCATGACACAGCTCCCGCCTTGAGTCACGGAAATCTGAAGTATTTCTCATCTGTTTCAGACGATGTCAGTAAGAGCTTCATAACCGATGGTGTAAAAACAAGCAGTCATTCATCTGAACAAAGCTCACCACACATGATTCAGGTATTTAGAACCAATGTTGATCAGTCTGCAGAAGAATTCTTAACTCATCAGGTAAAAGCAGTCAAACACCTCTGCAGTCAAATCAAACTTTCTCCTACCCATGGAGAAAATGTTGAACTCCACCACAAGGCTGGAAGCAAGCCTCTCACAACACAGGATCAGCTAAATTGTCAACAGATATGTACACAGAACATAACTCAGACTTCTGTTGCTGGTATCAATTCAAATGCCAAATGTCCAAATTCACAGAGCAACTTCAACAAAAATCATCAAATAAACATCAAAGAGTTTTGTGTGGCAAACAATGATAAAGGGGTTGAGACTTTTTCTTTCAATCCAAAGGATGAAATATGCGTGCAGGAGTTGAACTCTGAAACGATTCCCTCTGATAAAGATCTCAAAACACCACAATCAGGTTCTTCCGTAATGTCCAAAGAGGCCACCATAAACACAACTGTTACACCAGGTAATCTTGCTCTTAGGAAGAAAAAAACAAAGCGGTTCAGAAAGTCTGATGTCAAAACTCGTCCTGCTTCTTCCTCTGATTCTTCTCTCAAGTCATCAGATGAAGATGATGAGGAGAAGCAAGGGAATAGGAGGCATTATTGCTGGCTGCTAGAAAGACCTAGCAATGAAGAAAGTCGTGTTTCTCTTTCTACAAGTAAATGTAAGACAGAAACCCTTAAAGGGAATTCTGGGGAAAATAAAGAATTTAAGACGGATTACATTCCACCAAGGCACTCTTTACCTCTCCACACTGCATCCCAGAAGGTGGATGCAGAAATAAGCCACCTGAACGAAAAGCAAAGTGAAGCACAGCACACACCACATTGCCAGGACTCACCCATCCATTTTGCATCCAGTGACATCAACCCCTTTGTCCACCAGTGGCAACACAGTGACTCAAACCAACACTGCTACAAGACCCCTGTGTTTGGAAGTGCCGCTGACCTATCTATTAAATCTCCTCTCTTGAACAGCTCTGAGAAACGCCTCGTAAGATGCTCCAGTGCTGACAACGGCTTGAATGGGCTGAATTCTCCTTTTAACTCTCACCTGAGTACGTACGCCACCAACAAGGGGCTCTCCAGTACCCTCAGTAGCATTGAGGATTATAGAGAGAGAGTTGCTACACAGCACAAGAAAGCACAGGCAGAGACCTGCAGTCAGGCAATAAACGCTTCCGGTAATGACGTTGCCAGTTCTGGTGTCAATTCAAGTCAGGTCGATGAAATCATGCTCGTTTACTCATCCGAGCAAGAGTCAAAGACGAGCAAAATGCAGCTGCAAAGGAGAAAGATGCGTGAACACGGTACTCAAACCGAATCTAGGCTTGGCACAATCAGTAACAGCAGTCTAAAGAGAAAAGATCGCCACAAAAGAAGCAACACTGATGTTCCTTTGTCCCAGAGGACCAAAGTGGATATTAAAAAATCCTCAACGTGGGCAAGTATGGAAACCATGTCTGCTCATCTCTCCAAGCTTATCGACAGCACTTCAGACCTCCTGGGAGATGTCCAGGGGATGAGGACGGGTGAAGTGAGCAAATCCAGTCCTAGGAGTAGCAACTCATCACATCGTAGCTTGTTATGCAGTGATCCTCACGGATGTAGCAAGAAAGACTGCTCAGTTCAAACAGCCTTAGACGTTGGAATCCAGACGGAGGAGCTGGTGAATGCAATGAACGGCAAGGCTGCTGGTAATGAAACCCTCGGAGAGAAGGCTAAATCTTATGAAGTTAAGGTGATTGTGAAAGTGATTGGTCCTGAAGACAAGAGTATGCACAAAGTGGTTAAAAAAGATGCTGAGGCAATGCAAAACTTCAATGTCTCTGTTGCACCTCAGTCAGATAATGACCCTCAGATATTGGCGTTCACAAAGACAGCAGCAAGTTCTCACAGGCGTGCAAAATCTGCTTCCTCTCAGGCCTCGAAGCAAAGCACTCTTGAGGAATCAAGCTGCAGAAATGTTGCAGTCACCTCCAGATCATCAAGAAAGTGCTTTCAGGAAAACCACAGCGTGTCTTTAGCAAGCAATCCAACTGGCTTTATCAAAAAACAAGCAACATTTACAGACCGTGCCTCATCTCCCATTGTTACTGTGGGAACAAGATTAGGTTCAAGGCAGAGCAGAAAACAATCAGTACACTGTCAACCAAAAAATAGGAATCAGCAAACAAGCCATTCCTCTAAGGAGGGCACACCTGCAGTTCCTTCTGCTGCTGAAAATGCTAAACAGTGTTTAGATGCTTTTTCCACTAAATCAGAAACAATATCTCTTGAAAGAGTGAGTGAAATGAGTTGTTCAAGTCCTCAAGACTTCTGTATGAGTTCTTCAAGTTTTAGGTCATCATCGGATATAGACGCAGACATTGTGAAGAGAAAAGTGACCTGCAAAGAAGAAGACGACCACAGGACCCTCTCAGAGAGGCACAACCACATTTTTCCTATCGTGAGACAGGCAGTTGCGCATGAGTGGCAAGGGCAAGAATCCAACTTCACAAGTGCTCCTGGATATGTTTGTATTGATATCGGCCATTTATCACCCTTCAATGATTGTAGAAATCAACTGAAAGAGGATGACACAGTATCACTAGCGCACAGTGAGTGCGGTACAGAAGTTCTTTTGAACACTGAAGTTGCAACAAGTGTTTCTCCTTGGGATGACCATCAGATAGTCCCAGGCGACCTGCCCGTCCACAACAAGTTCACCAACTGGTCAGGAGTTAGCCAGAATCAACAGCCACGATGCTCAAACAAAGACGACAGAAACTGTGCTGAATGGGACGATATGGACAGCACGGGTTCAAACCTGGATGTTGTGGCACAAAATGACAGAAGATCCCGAGAGATACTGAGGCTGCGACGGGAGAGAGAGCGGGTGATGGCGACCGTCAACCTCAGTACGAGTCTGACGCCTTTGACTGTGGAGCTGACGGAGGCTAAGCTTCATTACGGCCTGGGAGAGACGGATGCGTTGTTAAAGATGCTGTCCCCCAGGTCCACAGAGGAACTGCGGCCGCTGACCTCCACTGCATCCAAACAGCAACTGTATGACAGGTGAGGACCAAGAAAATTATTCATTTTTCAAGAACTTATTTTAATTCATATTTTATTAAGATTTTAATTGTTTTGTTTTTAAACCTATTTGAAAGCCACATGTATTCCCCTTTAGATTTGACATTTATGCTCTACTTTGTGTTGGTCTGTCACATCAACTCTTAATTAGATTTCTCAGTGAAACGCAATAATATGCTATACATTTGCAAATCAGCATAGACTACCACTTCTTAGCTCTTCTGGCAATAAAGTTTAGATGCTGTGCAAAAGATGTATAGAATGTATGATTATTTTTCCTGCTTCTAGATTCCTAGTTTACCAGGGAAAAAAATGTCTTAGCAGAAACTTGACTAGACCATGAATGTCATTTTAATAAATTCACCCACACATTTAGGTCACAATGTAAATTCAGTGCTGCAAATTCAGCTCAGACATATTCTTTATCCTCAAAGGTGTTACAGCTATTTAATTTCTTGATCCTCTCAGGCACCGCCGGAGCATCGAGGCTTTAAGGCGGGAGAGGGAGGAGCGCCTCCAGACTTATAGAAGAGCTCGCAGTCTGAGCCCCAGCAAACATCCCTCGCCACAGGAAGCTGATCCCACACCCAACCGCCGCAAAGAATACCATCGACGACAAGAAGTCACTAGGTGAAACACTGAATGTCACTGGATATTAGTAACTTATATCCTAATGGAATAATATTTGTCTGTACAGTGGAGCATTAGGGCCAGATTATTATTATTTATTTATTTTTTATTAGGAGAACAATGACAAATTATTAGCAGGATAAAGATGCAGTATTACCAGAAGAAAAATTGTTTTAATGAGAAAAAAGGTTTGATGAAGTTATCAAGATCTGATGTATTCAACTTGAGTAGTTTGTGGTTCTTTCTTTAAAACAAAACATCTACTCCGCTGTCCATGCTTGTTGATGTGAGCACATATGTTTTAGCTAATTTTAGCGGTGTGGAAGTTCTACTTTTTTTTTTTTTTTTTTTAAATACCAAATCATCTGTACCACAGTTTACCAGAACCTACAAGAGAAGCGGGACAGTGCCCACCAGACATTGAGCAGCTGCTGCGAGACTACAGCCGAGCCCGGGAAGAAGCCAAGACGGAGATCGCTAAGGCTCGAGAACGGCTGAGAGAGCGGACTGAGCTGGAGAAACAGAGGATACAGCAGCAGACTCTGTCTCAGGGAATAAAGGTCAGTTGTCCCGTCTATAATTGGCAGAATCATAATGAATTTCCTCTGAGTGCAAAATGACATTGTTGAGTAGCTAAAGATCCCCTCTTGTGAGGTTCACAATATGTACTATACTCCACTGTAGATAATAACGCGTACCTAGTAAATGTTGGACGCTGTTCATTTTACTTTCAAATGAAATGGAATGTTTGTAGCTACTAGCGATTAAATTTTGATTTTTAAGAGACCCAGATTGAAGCAGTTTATAAAAGTTTGAAAAGATGAATTTATATTAGTGTTTTGCTACATGAACACAGTAAATCTGACTTCTGTTGACACGATTTCCTCAGGACGATCTGAAGCATCGGACCATAATCAGCAACAGCACTTTGTGCACAGGATCCAGTCTGAGTCTTTCCTCTGGACCAACATCTGGATACAACAGTGGCAACGCTACTCAGCCACAGCTGTGCAACAGAGCAGTATTAAGTCAACAGGTTCACACAATTTTACAGATTATTTGGGATTAAAAATGCTTCTTTACTCTTAAGTTCTCAATCTGAGTGGTTGGAGTATTTTTCCACTGTAAGATGTAACTGTGGGACTTATTGCATTATTGATGTTGTCTGTTGCTAGATTGTTGGGGTCCAGGGTGAGGGGTTGAAGCTAAGGACACGGCCTCCTGTCTGCGGTTTTCAGAGTGTGAAAACAAAACAAACATGGCTGTCAGCTCAGGGTAACTGCACAAGACTCATTTCTAATCCTCAAGTAGACTTTTTGTAGTTTTGCAAAAATTACAAATATTTTAATGTTTACTGTTTACCTTTAAAGAGACACCTTTTGGTACAAAGACTTACTTTATACAGCAATATTTACAGTAGAATGCATTTTATAGTCAAGTCTGAAACTGGTGACATGTCTTTATTTCCATACGTGCTGCATTTCCTTTCTTCATTATAAATGTGTTTTATCAGATGTTCGGCTTGAGCTTCCTGTTAGCAGCTTTGAGCCATTGATGACTTCCTCTCCGTCGCCCCCTGTTGTTGCACACCAGTGCACTGCTTCCTTTGGCTCAGTCTCCTCCATATCTACAGCATATCAAGACATCACTTCCACCCTCGTCTGTCGGGCTCTGGCTGAGGTAAAGTTGACAGAAAATTGATTCCCCCCCCCCAGGGCTTTAATAGAAGCCCTGGGGAATTATGTAATTATGTATTTGACAAGTTTTCTATAATACTGAACTGTATAGCTTTGAGATATCTCTCGAAAGAAAGACTCCAGGCTGGGATTCAAACCCAGAACCTTCTTGCTGTAGGACAATAATTCTACCAATAGTGTCAATGGGCAATCTGCCAAACATTCATTAAAAATTTCATCATTTTGAATTTTTTAGAAACAAAATACAACCAGCAAAGTTCAAAAACTGTTTAAAGATTCTGAATTTAATCAATAATTTTCCATTCAGAATTAGAGATTTTAAAATAGAGTTGGTTTAAATTAGTCCAGATACTTTAAAAGTAGTGAAACAACCAAAAGACACATTTAGAAAATTTTAAACATATTTCAGATCTGTGTTGTTGTCTTATTTGTAAAACCTACAGATCGGACTACTATTCAAGCAGGTTCAAAATTAACACGTTCAGTTGAAATTACCAGTCTTTAAAAAATAAAAACATGAAAAATAAAATCTAAAAGTTTGATCATGGAAAGATCTGGAATTTTATAAGGAAAACTGTATGGGAACCTTGGGAAATCAGTGAAAAATGTCTTTTCAGTACTGAATAGAAATGTGGGATTCTGTGAGTTAAATCAACTTCAGTCTGCATGAGAACAAAAAATAACAAATATTTAAATTATATTTTTATATCAATGCACAGAATGTGTCATGTATTAGAACTGTGCTTTAATAAGTGAGTTTTGGATTTAAAACCTAATAGAATATAAAATATGTACCATCTGAATTTTGGGTCACACAGACATGCAATGTTGAAAGTGTCTGATAATGATGACAATGGTCCCAAACATCCTTATGATCTTCCTCAGCCTATTTATCAGCTGCTATGTATAAAGCATCCAAGAGAATTCTAGCTGTGTTATAAAATAAAGGTGGTTATATAAAATAAGGGTTATCCTAGCACTTCTTATTTTTTTCCTAATAAATCATTGCATTTGTTTGCTGTTTTTGTACTAATACATAAAGAAATTAGACTTTGTGACATGGTATTTCAGGTATTTGTTCAGAGTTTTAGCGAGAAATTCTTTCTCACCAGGTCCGACTGGCTTCTTTTGGAGATTCGGGCAACTTTTTGAGGGGCAAAGCCTCTGCCGGGTGGAGGTGAGCTTCCTCTGATTTAACATTTTGAAATACTCTCAGCTTGTAAAGCCATTAAAATGTTTTCCTCACAACCTAAAATAAAATAACTTATGTATGTGTGCAGCTTACTGAAAAGTCCTAATTTGTTTATTCAGTCACCAAGGGGAAGAACGAGGAATTCAGGCATACTACAAATCCTCCTCCAGTCCCTCTGTCCATGGTTTTCTTGGGGTTGGGGAGGTAAAAAGACCCATGGACAGTTTGTGGAACGTAATCAGCCAGATGTCCAAGAGTCACTTGTATAACCAGTCGGTTCGTTCTGTGTGGACACGACCACTAGATGACAGCACTCAGCTGGGTGAGCCAATAACATTCTCCACTCTACCCTACAACCTCTTATAGGTGTGTACATTTAAACATGAAATTTAAGGTGTGTATTTTTATATGGATAATATTTATATCCTTTTGGGTTTATAGCAAAAAAGCATATTTTGTTCTTACTGGTTTTAACAGACTTCTGCAAACTCACCTCTCCTATGACTACTTCCTTTCTCCATGTGTTGAATAGCACAGTCTCATTCATAAATAACAAGATTGATGTATCTCACAACCACATTTGCTCTTATACCTCTTACAAGTTATTGTCTCATTGCGGCTGACTATAAATGGATGTCACTTTTGTGTAAAATGTTGAAAATCTGTTATTTATTCCTTCCGCTTCAATGACTCAAAGCTTTTTGTCAACCTATGTGGAATACCAATAAAATACCCTAAACGATAACACTTTATTTGACGGGATGTGCATGAGACTGACACGATACTGTCATAAATGTGACATAACATCTGTCATGATGATGAAGGAGTTTTCATGAATGTTTACGACTGTTGTCATGAAGTGTCATTTGGTAAATAATGACACTTTTAATGCAAAGTTGACAATTTTAACAGACTTTTAATGCAACTTTGGTTTAAAAGTGTCATTATCTACCAAAAAATGCAAGGTTGACGCTTTTAATGCACTTTTAATTCAACTTTTCATTAATAGTGTATTTTTCTACCGAATGGCACTTCATGACAACAGTCAAAAACATTCATGAAGGCTCCTTCGTGTTCGTAACAGGTGTTATGTCATGTTTATGACAGTGTCGTGTCAGTCTTGTGCACACCTCGTGTGTAAAGTTGACAATGAAAGGTTTGTGGTTGAATGCTATTTGAAGGGACTCTAAATCTATTTACAGACAATCAACATTTTTGTTACAGAAATTAGCTTTAAAATGCCATGCTTATTGTTTTACTCACTTCATTTGTATTTACTATGATTCTGATATATTTTTGTTTTTTTGTGCAGTTTACATCCTAACAGACCCGTCTGCCTGCCACCTCAGCCAGCCGCGGGACTTCTGCTGCATCAGCACTCAGTCTAAGCAGGTAAGCCTGGCCGCAAAATCAACCAGGCAGCCTGGACAATTGCAGCTGGCCTCCCCTTGTGTTGAGGTCAGGCGAGCATCGGCGGCGGCTGCACACCTTAATGTAAGGAGAAAATTCCATTTGCTCAGGTTAGATACCGTGTGAGCAGCAGCTCCGTGGCAGCCGGTGGAATTTTCCACTTGCACTAAATGTACAACATGCACTTTACCGACGCCTCGCGCTCTCTGAACAGAAAGCGTGAACGACACTGACCCAGAAGCAGTATTTGTCAGCTATTTGTTATCGTTGTCAGAGTCAAGTTGCCTCTTAGCTGATCAAAGCCCTTTAACGGCTGTTTTATTGATGATTTCCTCTCTCTGGCTCAGGGTGGCCTGCGTGTGTTGGCTGTGCAGTCTGTGTTCGAGGAGTCCCTCCCCCGGCCGAGTGTTGATGCCGTCCGGGCTGAGATGCTGCCCAGCTGCTGGATCCTGCAACCAGTCGTACGTGGGGGACAGGAGCTGACCAGAGTCGTTTACTTGCTGCAGGTCAGATATGATAAATACAGTTCCCTGTAGAAGGTTTAGGTAGATAACCTGGAAGGAAAAGGACACATGGTTGCCAAATTTTACCTCGTGTAAATTGCAGTGCATCTAATTGCAGGTCAATTACATAATTACAACACTGAGTCCAGATTTGTGTAATCTTGTCAGTTATTTAGTGAGGATAGTTGGAGAACGTTAGTGGAAAAACAGCAAGGCCCATGGTGACTCTGGAGGAGCAGCTCAGCCAGTAGATCATCTGCATTGTAATCCATGATTTATCACAGATTATCTATAAAGTACTTGTCACTTAATATCGTATGAATGCAGTAAAATCCAGGAAATGAGAATTCCCAGCTTGTGTTTTGTAGAGGGAGGCTCAAGACGTGATATTGACTTGCCATGCTGATCTACGGCACAATGAGTTTATAGCTCACTACTGGCAGGGCTCTCACTATTAATGAAATTAGTTTCATTGAGCAAGGGCTCATCGATTAGCTCTATGTAATTGTTGCCAAACATTTAAAGCTGTAGCAGCTGATTCAGGCACAAAAAGGAAGTTGATGCGTCAATGTTATGTCTAAAAATATATATATATATATACTTTTCAGAGACTTTCTTGTCAATTTATATATGGTATTATATATGAATGTAGACGTTAACATTGTGTCATTTACTTAGGTCGACCTCGGAACGCCATCTTTTCCTCAGCGACTCTTGAACACGGTTTCCAGGAGACAGGCAGCCGTCATCGCCGATCTCGATGTTTTCCTCGCGCCATAAAACCCGCCAGCCGTGAGCACTTTGACTAGACCGTCACCAGCAGGGAGTTCTACATGTGAATTTGCACCTCCATCTTATTTACTTGACTTCTTTATTTCAAAAGCCACTGTCATGTTCCTGACAAAAAGTTGTAGCAGCTTTGTTTTTTTATGAGTTTTTTTTTTAATATAAAATATTGATGTTTTTGTATATGAATGCTTTTAACAATCTGTTCCACCAAAGATGCATCAAGTGCTTAAGCTTATTCTGTTTTAATGTTTCATTTATGTCTACATTTCTTCCGGGGATTAAAATTACAATCACTTAGAAACAGTTGCAGCTTTAACAATATTGTAGACCAAAATGAAATTGTAAAGGATTTTAGTTACTTTTATTCACATTAATTTGATATTCACTTGGTGTCACATTAAATCTTTGTGTTTTATTTAATAATTTTGGATAATCGGTTGATAGACAAAGCAGGTTTTGTTTCTGTACCTCTGTACACATGTGCTAATACTTCCACATGTGCCTGTTAGTACAAAAATAACCAAAGAAAAACTTCTCCTCAAACATTCCCTCTGAAATTTCTATTTCTTCAAGCGACGCATACGTTTTACATAAGTGTCCTTCATTTTAGCTAAGAATTGATTTGAAATGCTTTGCTGCAACAATTGGAAGGCACATGCATGCTTGGTGTTTGATAGCGGCGCTATGCAGTTAACAGGCAAACACCTCCTGGAGGAATGAAAGGAAATTATTGCCACTCAGGAGCTTTCAAATGTAATGTGTTTATCTGCAAGAGCACTGAGAACGTTAACCAGCTCTCTGTAGGAAGCTACAAAGAAAATGTTGGAAACTGATTTGGACGTAATTAATGTCAGGGCCATTGCAAGCAGATGAACAATTAAATTGAAAAACTCTTGCGCTTGAAACCAGCTATAGAGGTTTGTAATACGTTGACAGGCTCTAGAAATGGTGCTCTCTCATTTTACTGTATCGCCTCTGCAAGAAGGGAGTTAATTTAGTGACTCCTTGTTTCTTAAGTCTGTGTTTTTTTAAAATGTGTTTTATAGTTGTATTGCTTCTTTTAATGAGCGTAGCACAATGCTGTGTTTTACAGCGGCATGCAGAGTACTTGTTACACATTTATTAACATTCACAGGTGAAAAGGTGACTTTGTTTGTGCAGTCTTCAGGCTGATCAGAGACGGGTGCTGTCCGGGTCAGCTGGATCCACTTGTGAAGCCATAATATTTAATTGAAGGTACAGGAAGCTTTCTTGGCTCACAGTCTCACAGCAACCAAAGAGTGACGAGTGATGTGAAGAAACTCAGAGAAACATTTTGTTCTGAAATATATTTTTATGCGTAAATATTTCCCAGTGTCATTCTTTTTGTGAATACTTATTTATATTTAGGTAATCTGTTGTACAGTTGTTTTTTCGCAATCTATGTGATGCTTTTGGTCACTAATTATCTATTGTTCCCTTTTATTTTGACAGTTTTTGTATTCAAACAATAAACATTTGTAACTGAGGTAAGTTTTGCGTCGAAATGTAGAATCCTTTAGATCATTGCATTCCAATCTAGCCATTTTTTGTAGACATCATCAAGCTTCGGGCTTGAATATTTGACTACTTTTCTTTGCAAAATTAGATGGAGCTCATAAATAGCTTGATTTCCTCCTACTGTCTCAGTTATTTAGTGTAATCCACAAATTCAGTTTAAGTGGGGTCAGAGTTTTCCAAAAGGCTAATGGTAGCCTTTTTTTCCCCACTCTAAAAATCATTTAAGTCTGTTGCGTTTATTGAAAGGAACCCAATTTTATATGTCTAATTTTGTAGATGAAAAAACCAGGCAATTAAAACATGTGCACCCTATTCTTGTTTTTAAAATTCACTTCATCATTACATTCAAATTAAGTACAAAGTGTAAACATCTGATCAACACTGTATTATTCACTGATTTTTGTTTATTTATGGATTAATGCACCTGCAGCAGCGTTACTGCCAGCATAAGCCTCCATTCCGGGCCACAATAATGAAGCAGCCTCCTGTGGTCCCGGCTGCTCCACGTGGAATGCAGGGGGCAGCGGTGGAGGTGACATTTCTGTGAGGGTCTCTCAGGGTGGGTGGGTGTTGTGTGCGCGCGATTAGAGCCCGAACTGGGCTGGGGGGTGGTGGTGGTGGTGGGAGGGGTGGGGTTACTGAGGAGATCAGAAGTACCTCTGCCATTTAGAGTCACCAGTTCTTGTCAGGAATGTCCGTCCCCCCGCGCGCACAGATCATGTACTGGATGCGCCACCTTTATTTTTAACCCGGCAGGGTGGGTCAGTCGCTGGCTTTCGGAATGACCGCGGAGCGCGCGGTGCCTTCAGCCCCTCTCCCTTGTCCCCCGTGCAGGACCGTGTCCTCTTCCTCTTCTTCCTCCTCCTTCTCCTCTTCTTCCTCGCGCACTGGACGTCTCCGCACGCGCTGACCTGCGGCCCGCCGCTTCAATGGGATTTTAATTGGTTTCTTGGCAGGACGAAAACTCAAGGAACACGCTCAGAGAGGACTAAAACTACTACAATTAAGTAAGTAAATATAAAACCGAGCCAATTCACGCTTGCTTGTTTATTTAAATTAGTGACTTTTGACATAAACCTAATTAAACTACCGCTTACTGAAAAGTTAACACTGCTGTAGTTGTCAGGTAAGTTTACTTGAACCACCTGTTGGTTGGCCGTGTATATATAGCGGTGTCTGTTTTTCTTTTTAAATAAATAAATAAATATAAGAGAGGTGTTTCTATTAATTTTAGTCTTGGCTTGAAACTCGTTTTCTTCGTGTCGGTAGAAGAAAACAACCCTGTCAACTATTCAGTTGTTTGTTATCTGGTGCTGCTAAAAGGCCGCAGCAGAGTGCGGTGATAAAACTGCGCCAAACTTGGTGCGGCCTTTCAGGAACTCATTAACTTTTGAAGAATTAATGGCAAGTTTAGAAATCTATTTTTATAAAGTAACTTAAAAAACCCGTATACACGATACCAGATATTCAAAAGCAAAAACAGGTCACCTGGGGCTTAATTGTGGTTTTTGAATGCGTTTTAAAGGCACATGCATTCAGTTATCTAAAAATATATAGTTTAAATGTCTTAAAGTATATTTCTACTATATTAATACATTTGAGAAGTAGATATAGTAATAGGGCAAGCCCTAGGTCAGGTTTTCTGTACTAGCAGACAAGTCAACAAAAACAAATCCAAGGGAAATTCAAGTGAGTGTAAATGGCTGCAAAGAGGAAAGAGATCACAAATGATCACTTTAAGTCAGTAGTTATGTCAAAGCTTATTCCTTGGGCTTAGTTTTCCTTATTCTTCATTCTCATTCCATCTCTTTCTTTCTTATTCTTGCGTTTTATGTAAGTTCAAAGCCTATAATAATAACTTCACACAACATTATTATTCCCTTTTATCAATTTTGATGAATAACTCATATATTTTCCTGAAAAACCCAAGTTAAGACCCACTGTGCTGGCATTTTACTATTGCTCACATGAGCTGTAGAACTGCACTTTTTCACTTCACTTTTCAATTCTTCCTGCTAAATAAATCTTATATGTATTTGTCACTCTTTATAGAAAGCACTTTGTTATATTAAAAAGAAAAAAAACCCCAAAAACAAACAAAACATGTTCCCTGCTTTAAGTGAAGAGTTTCTTCTTTTTTCCCTAAAAGGACATGTGCGAGCGTGTTGCTCTGTCTGGACCAGCAGAGCCTTTAGTGTAAACACTCTCCAGAAATTATTTACCATTGATTCCTTTTACCCTTCTCCCAAGACTGAGCTCTCTCTCTCTTGCCACAGTCAAAGCAATACCAGCCACAGCAAAAGATCTCTTTAACAGCTGATGTACATAATCAGTGTACAGCTTCGTCCTAATAGTCTCTAAATATTCTAGTTTACGAGCTTAGGTCTGCTGTTGTGAAGGGACACAGCTCAGCTTTGTGTTTCAGATTAACTCTCAGCCAGACCACTGGGCCTCATTCTCATCAGCGCACGATCCCACGTTTCAGTTTCTCAGACACATGCCCACGCTTCAGTTTCTCAGACACATGCCCACGCTTCAGTTTCTCAGACGCATGCCCACACTGTGGGTCACTCATCTTTGGCCACACCCGTAACATCGCTCTGTTACTTAATCTTGGTTCCACTTTGTGCTGCTCACCACAATGCCCCCCCCCCTTCCCGCAGCAATCTAATGTGTTTTCTGCTCAGTGTGCAGTTTGGGCATCTGTATACAGCTGCAAGAGTGGTCTTTTTTTCTTTTTTTGAAAGCTTAGGTTCAGATCAGGTGCTCTGCTGTTTGCATCAATGCTATTTTTAAAAAGGACAGAAATAGAAGTTACTGTAAATTCCAGTGAGACCTAAGTATGGAAACCAAACTTTCACGGCTCGATGTTGTTGTGCTCAATGATTATTTTATGTTGGTTTCCATAAAAAGTCCAAATGTGTCCTCTTATTGCAATGCTCCAGTAAAACATACAAAGAGCACTCTAAGGTCACGCAGCTCTTGCGTATCTGCAGAAACGCCACTTGGCCTTTTTTCATTGCCTCTCTTGACACTTTCTAACTTATGAGAAATTATCCAGATCCTCTGACTCGAACACTGCAGCTTTAAAACCAGGCATCTGCACATTTCTGTTTCATTACTTTTATTGGTGAAGGCTAATAATAACTTCAGAAAACAAAAAAAGTTTTCTGTGCCATCTGCGTCATATTTATGCAAAAATAAACATGAAACAAGTTTATTCACTAAGATGCAAGTGAGATTTGCTTTTGTGCTAAAAAACTCATAACACACGATCATTCTTTCATTGCAAAAGCACTTTTCCTGAACTACTGCATTCGTCTTTGCTTTAAATGTTCAAATATACATTGCAGATGGGGAGCCCTATTTATTTAAACCCTGTCTTGTTCTAATCCAAACTTGATTTTGCAAGCACTGATTGGTGTCACACTTTCAGATACTATTGAACATTAAATACATTGATATTATTTTATAACTGCGTGACTTTCAGCTTCATTATTTTACATTCTCTCTACTCTCCATAAAGAAAAGAAACACAAAACATTCTCATTAAAATAGGAAGGTCCACACCACTTTTGCACCTCTTTGTAGATCACCCAACACATGGCCACTAATTGCAAGTGCAACTTTTTTTTGTGCAACCTATTAAGCGCTCTTTATTTGAAATTTTTAATATCAGGGCCGTAATGTTAAAATGTAACGCTAAAACTACTCACCCAATAGTTTGAATCCAGTGTTTGGGTTTTTTTAAAAAAAAGAAAAAAACCCAGCTTGAACTGTCACAATAACAAATTTTCCTGGACGATGAAATTATTGTGATAAACGATAATTGTTGTTGTTTTGAGGCCATTTTCAAGTAGTGCATTGATAATGGCGTGATAATGCATTTATCAGTCTCAAAGACTGATAAACTTTAATTTTGCAACGAAGACTTGATACTAGAACAAGAAGTGTTCTTTACACTTTCCTTTAAACATGACAACCATAAGCAACAAAATGGAAATAAAAACCACTTGGAAACCATGAATAAAATTTGATTTTGATGTCTCTGTAAACAAAATTGCCCTTCAAAAAATATCAATCATCAGAGTAGAAATTATCAATCTCATTTTAATTAATCTTGCGTTTAATTGATATATTGCTTATTGCGACAGACTTAAACCCAGCAGTGCCGAGTGTGTAGTGATGATTAAAAAATTGTTGCAAAGAAAATGAAAAATGAATCACTTCTGAACAAATTGTAGTGAAAATAACCAAGCACAATGAACTGTATCCGTGATGTGATGCCTCAGCTGGCATTTCGTGGCTCTTCCAGGACTGTGCGCGTCATAACATCCAGATGCCGGGGGAATGCTGTTATCCTACTCAGCATCTTTGATGGAACCTTTCCTCTTTTTCCTGCTGACGGGATAACCTATTGTTAGTGAGCAGGTGTGTCTGGGCTCTTCGTCCTCAAGGACACCAAGTGGAGAGCTTGCACTCTCTCACTTTTAACTTCTCTACACACCCCCAAATGAAGCCACATGAGGTGTCTCCATGGAGACCGCACGCCTCGACAAACGCACTTAATTTGCTGCTATTAGTGTTTTCCAGCTAAGTGGAGTCAGTCTTCAGACACGATTAGAGACGTACATGTTTGTGCTCAGCTGACAGGTTGGGGATGGGAGTTTGAGCGGCGTGTAAAGGGGTTTTTACGCCATAGTTCTGGCTAGGTAATGTGTGCCATGGTGATAAGGGCATCCCCTGGTGGAGGGTGGAGCGTCCCCGTCCTGATAAGAGACCTCTGCAGAGGACTGATACCGAGCAGAAGGAGGAAGACCTGTAGAACGGCATCATTGCAGACGACCGGGGGCGTCTTCTCTGAATACACTGAACAGACAAACGTGGGACTTCTGCAAAAAGTAACTAGTGATTATTTTGAATGAATATTTACTCTCACACCAGATTCTATGACATTTCTGACAAATTTAATGCATCGCTAAAAATAATCCATTCATAATGGATGTAGGATTATATCAAAATAGCATAAAAATACCGCAGGCGAATTAGGGGGCAGGAGGATTGTTTATTTTAGATTTCTTAAATTCTGTTTGTTTTACCTTGAAAAAGTATTCATAGTCCTTAAGCATGCTTAGGTTACAACCACAAACTTCAGCATATTTAATAAGATTTTGTTTGATAAATGACAGAAAGAAAATCATGAGGTAATAGAAGGAAAATAATACATGATTCAGAAAGTTTTACACAAATGAAAAGTTGAGAAGTGTAGGATGCAGCTCTGCCTATATTTATAAATCTATATATATATTCTTCTGAATCAGTCTTTGCTGCAGTTTCAGCTGCAAGTCTTCTTGGGAAGATCTTTACCGGTTTTGTGCATCTAGAGAAGGAAATTTGGTCTCATTCTTCTTTGCAAAATTGCTCAATCTCTGTCAGATTGGATGGATAGGATCTGTAGCAGTCACTGTCATGTCTTACCATAGATTATCATTCCTAATTTTAACACATAAATACACGCTGACTCATTCTAGTGCAGGGATGTCAAACTCCAGTCCTCAAGGGCCACCGTCCTGCAGTTTTTAGATGTGCCACAGGTACAAAACACTGGAATGAAATGGCTTAATTACCTCCTTCTTGTGTAGATCAGTTCTTCAGAGCCCTGCTAATGATCTAATTGTTCTATTCAGGTGTGGTGCAGCAGAGGCACATCTAAAAGTTTCAGGGCAGTGGCCCTCTAGGACTGGAGTTTGATACCTGTGTTCTAGTGCAACTCCAGCCTAAGCTGTATGCTTAGGGTTGTCCTGCTGGGAGAAGGAAAATTACTTGCAGACTCAAATAAGCTCATCCAATAAACTCTGACCACTTTGCCTGTTTCTGCTGAGAAGCATCCCTAGAACATGATAATGCCATCACCTTGTTTCACTGTGGGGATGACGTGTTCAGGGTGATATTTAGAGATAGAGTCTCAATAATAGCCTTGCCTTAAAGGTCAGATTTGTGGAGTGCACCAATAACAGATATCATGTCAGCTGTGAGCTCTTACCTGAGCTATGGATCACTGCAGCTCCTCCAGAGTTTCCATGGGCCTCTTGGCTAGTTCTCTGGTCGATCAAAGCTTGAGATATAAATTTCTAGCTCAACTTTTCTGTAATACTGTTCTGTTCTTTCGTCTTATTGTTCCTGTTTGTTGACATTTGTTCTCTGACAAACCTCTGAGGCTTTCGTAGAACAGCTGTATTTATACTGAGATCAAGTTACACACAGGTGACTCTATCTACTAATGAGGTGACTTCTGAAAGCAATTGGTTGCAGTAGATTTTATTTAATGGTAATGAATCAAAACGGGGCTGAAGTTTAAGGACACTTTAATTAGAGAAACTCCAAATTAATCCTCAGTGAGGGCTCTTTTTAAAGTCTGGAAATAAAAAAAATAAATAAATAAAGTATGCTTTGTATAAAACTGTAATGCACATAAATTGGACTCCCGCCTTACTTCTCTTTCCTTGCAAATCCCCACCAACGGACTCGCAACACTTCTACGTTTCAAACTACGTGAGCAGCATCATTCAAAAGAAGGCAGTTTCATCAAGCCCTGCTCCTCAGAGGGGTTGTCCTACCCCCCGTGCAGCTTGATAAGAGAGTTATGCTGCACACAGATAGAGCTATCTGAGTGGCTACCCTTCAACCCGCCATCCCACGCAAAGAATACACAGACACCATCTGGGCTGTCACCGTCGAGCAGAATGACACTCACAAAATGGAGCAGCAGGTGGAGGGAGAAAAGCAGGAGAGACGGTGGGCCCTGCATGTTGTTTCTGGACAAAAAAGATGGTTTTTTATAATGTCAAAAATATTTGCAGAAAAACAAACAATTCTGGTGACAGGTAAAGAAGCAATGTTTTGTAGATGATATAGTTGAATAAAATATCAACAAAAGACACATTTTTGTAGCCTAAATGTTCCAAATTCAGTGCATGGATCAAAAGAATTTGTTTTTGTTGAGAACAACAGAGATTTTTGGAATCCAGACTTATTACCCTGTTGAAAATTTTCTTTGTAAAGCCGGGCCTGTGCCGCCACCAAACCAATATACTTAAATGAGTTTTAACAAATACTGCCAAGATCAAATTTATTTGCCAGAATTCTGAAAAATTATGGTAATTTCAAGCTTGTGATCTGATTCTTTTTATAATCAAAACTGAAATATGTGGCTTGTTATAATGTCATTCCACCTTGAACTAAATAATCCATCAAATCCATCATTAAATGCCCAATATGAATATGACACGCACGCAGATAACGGTTGCATGTATGTTTGACATTCAATATACAAGTAATTGGAGCAGCATTCCCTGCTGGAAACATTCATACAAATCCATGAACCCATCTTTTTGTAGAAATCAGTCAGTCCACATTCTGCACCATAGATTAATCTGTTGTAACTATGGTTCTTCTTCTTGTTTATCTGTTTCAGACTTTCTCCATATTCACCACCCATCCTGCCGTTTAACATCTATCCGCCTGCTTCCTCACCCAGAGCAACAGAGGACGCCGCCCGCTGTCCCGCCGCCCGCCCGCCCGCCACGCTGGCTACCGCCATGACTTCCACCACGACTTCCACCACGGACTTTGACAATGTGGAGATCACGCAGCAGTACAGCCACATCAACACCCGCTTCAACCTCTCTGATGAGGAGCTCGACAATGACAACAGCTCAGCCCGGCTGTTCGAGCGCTCACGCATCAAGGCCCTCGCAGGTGAGCGCCTGCATAGTAAACAGGCTCTGTCCTCCATGACAGATTCTTGAGATGAAAGTCTTTTTAGCAGTGTGTGAAGGGCGCAGAGGATGACCCATAATGAGAGCGCAACTGTGTAACTTTGGCCGGGTTGAATAAGGTTAAATAAAAAGCATTATCACTTGATAAACAAAACCCCAACAACTTCAAAACCGCTCCATAGCTAATATTTAAACCTTCAGCTCCACACTGTTTGTTTGAAAAGCGTGTTTCCGTGTGGATTTCTGTTATGGTATCACACACACTCTCCCAGCAGCTGAGCCCTGACACTGATCCACGCCCTCTACGAGTAACTGGGATCACTTGCACATTCTCTGAATGTCCACAGTCTGACCGATCTGGACAGCTGCCCTGCCCGTCTGCCTCCCATCGCATGAATCTCTTGCATTTCTAGCTAAGCCGATAGGCGATGGCCCACCTGTGGGTCGGGTGCTTGGGATTTTAAAATAGACGTGGGTGGACTCGTGGTTAAAAAGTTGAGGTTGCAGGTCATACTATTTTCATGTCTTTGAAGTTAAAAATACAAGAGAGGTTAAAGATGAGTGGCTAACATATAAATGTAACTTTGAAGAGAAGGGCCTTGTGTTTGGGAGCCGCTCTCTCCAGCAGTGTTTCAATATGGATGAAGTATTTGTTGCTTCACTTTGAAATGAACACCAGAAATTAAACCATTAGTACCTCTGAGAGTTTTGTAAAGCCAATGTAGCTAGTGTAACCTTCCCTTTTGATCCTCAGCAGCTTGTGTGCATTGAGTTCATGCAGCTTTTATTCTTGAAAGCAGACGCTCGCATGGGCCGAGAGTAAGACTGTGAGCATTTATATTATGTAAAGCTAAAACATTAAAATTCCTGTGTGATTCCTTGTGTTCTGCAGCTCAATACCCTTGGCAACAGTAACATATAAATAAAATAGTTTTTTATATGATTTTTTTATTGGAAAATTTTTTGGCACTTTTTTGTTTAGTTTTTATTAGTTCTTTGAGGAATTTTTTTTATTTGCACAGTTTTTCCCCATCAGTGTTTCAATCAGGTTGAAGCGCAGGCTTTGACTAATTCTTTTCAGCCATTACGTTGTAAATTGGCTGCTGTGTTTTGGATCCATGTCTTGTCGATGACCTATTTTTGACCAATTCAGCTACAGTTGACTCTAAAAGACTTTAGTTTTCTCATCAATTGTTTGTCTACAGTTATGTAGACTCAGTGAATGTGGGGTGTTCATGTACTGTGGCTACAAAATGAGCCCAAATCATCACCCCTCCACCACCATGCTTGACAGTTGATAAGAGGTGTGTTCTTCCAAACTCCGACAAACACTTTTTTGTCATTTGTTCAAAAGTTATACTTTTTCGAGACATACTTGTTCTGCTTTTTTTTCGCAGACAGCACCTTAGTCAACTTTAACATTTAACATGCTAAGTGAGGCCTGTCTAGTAAAAGATTTTGGCTTCTTTTTTAAACCTTGTAGTCTGATCTTGGAGTGAATTTCCAAGGAGAAAATCCACTACTGGATAGATTAACAACCAGTTTTGTCTTCAACGTGTTACTTTCATCTTTCTTACTACAGAATGATTCACTGCACTTCTTAGGAAATTACCTTGTAACTCTTCCCAGACTAATGAGGAGCAATATTTTCTTCTCTCTCTAATCATTACTGATCTCTTTCTGCTTTGGCATTGTGCCGGTTGTGTACTTCATGTTCAGCATTGACCAAGCTCCCAAAACTTCTGTTTTTACAGAGGTGGTTTCATTTCCAGTTAATGATGTGCTTTATCTGGGTGATACACTCCCTCTTAAATCCCAGAGAGCAATGCTGCACAGGGTTTTCTCACTCTCTCAAGTGTAGGATTAATATCACTTCCTTTATGTCTCCTGTGAGTATTAATTTGCGAGCTAATAACACTTTTCAGACAGCAATTCGTTGATTCACTGTTCCTCTGACCAGGCCTGAGATGCCTCATGGTGGCATGCTGTCGAGTGAGAATGAGAAGTTCATTACTGCCCTTTCACTCCTATTAGTTTTCAAATGATTTGATGAAAATGAACTTTTAAACATTTGCTATAGATAGAATGATCAGAGATAGGAATTGTCAATGTTTTCCTTGATTGGCTCTAATTGATAATGAGCTGGTCAAATACTGAAAATTACAGTTTAAGAAAAAAAACCATTTCGATCCATAATAATCTTGTAAATCTTTCACTTCTGTTAGATACTACCTGTGAGGCATTTCATTTTGGTTTCATATCGCCTTTAGATTAAAAAATGTCATTCTAGGTCAAAACTGGAGGTCTGACCTCAAAGAGAGCTGGAAATCGTCTTTATTAATACACCAGCTTAGATTTTAAAGGGTTCAGAGCTGAAAATCACCTACCATGAGATCCGACTGGGTCCATTTTTCCAGCACTTAGTGTTATCTCCTCCATCTGCGATTCCAGAATGCCTCTCTTCCCATCCAGGACTTTCATCTGGCACTGCTTTCTCTATATTTCTCGCTGCCTCTTCCTGTCTCTTTAAGTAATGAAAGCTTCAGGTTTGAGTGTCAGTCGGTGATATTCTGTTAGAGTGCTGCTGCTGCACTGATGCTTCTGTAATGCAATCAGTGTTTCCTGTCAGGGAGTGAAAGGGGGCTGGGTGGGAAGAGACATGAGAGGTTCTGAATATTACCTGCGTCTGGTGTTCAGCTTGTGAACTCAAAAATATGCACTTAGTGTGATTTCTAAGCATATTAGGATCCGTTGTACCACAGAAGCCTAAAATAATTTTTTTCTTGCTTTTAGTCTAACATGCATGTAGTTTTGTAATGTTTGGATTGTTGGCACAGGAACTCATAAGCTTGCCAGTTGTGTACTTCATGTTCAGTATTGGTGCTGCTGTGTGGGAGTCGTAGGAACACGTGTATGCATTGAAACATACTGTATGCATGGATGGGGCTGCAAAATAAATCCCTCTGAACCAAACCGAAGGCTGCCAGAGCCCTTGTGCCGCCTGAAAGTGGAGGCAGAGCTTTATCACGGTAACAGTGAGGAGCGAGTGAGAAAGAAAGACGAAGAGGAGGGAGGGAGGGAGGGAGTTAATGCAAAAGGGATCTGGAAAAGAGGACAGAGAGCCAGACGAAAGAGAGAGAAGAGGTGTGCCAAGCTCCTCGGCCGGCTCCAGTGGAGGTTTTCTTCTTATTGTAATTGTTTTGGGGACTTGGGGGTCAAGATGAGCAGCCCGTGCTTGCTGCGCACTGCCCCTATAAGCCAACCCCGGCTAAGAGAGGTCAAGATCAGCCTAAAGGCCAGCAGCAGGGATGCTGGAGCCGTCCGGAGCAGCAAGGAGACCGCAAGCCGACCTTTTACTCCAGCTGAGAAAGAGGCCCAGGTCCGGGTCGGAGTGAGCAGCAGCAGCCGGAGCAGGAGCACCCCGCCGGTCCATCGCGCCCTCAGACCCGAGAGCAGGAAGGCAACAAGCAAGCAGCAGGTACTGGAGCAGCACCCTGAGAGGAATGGCACCATCCTTCACATCCCACCTACCTCTGCGCCCACAGGGCTCTCCCCCTTCTCCTCATCGTCGTCCTCATCCTCCTCCTGCACCCCCCGGCGTCCGCGGGCCTCTCAAACTCACCCGGACCTGGCCCCTATCCTCTCCTCCTCCTCCTCTTCCTCATCAGCCAGGAGCATGAAGCGAGCGCGCTGGCTTAGTTACAGCACCTCCAACATCTGCTTCAACTCCATCCTGGATGGACGCTTCAGGCAGCTGCAAGGTAACTGGATCCTGACCGTGGGACCGTGTGTGTGCGTGCGTGTGCGTGTGTGTGTGCGTGCGTGTGCGTGCGTGTGTGTGTGTGTGTGTGTGTGTGTGCGTGTGTGTGTGCGTGTGTGTGTGCTTGCTGAAAGAGTTGGTCCATCATGTCCTGCCTCACAGGGATGACACTTCTTAGATCATGCCCCTCCCACCCCCATCATGTGTTTATGTTCATGTCCGGGCAATGATGGAGGCTAGAGGTTAGTTTGTCATTAGAACTTGTGTAAACGAAATAAATAACCCTAGTGGTTATTTATTTAATTTCTGGAAGCTATGACTCTGCCCTGATTAATAACAATCTTGGCTTTGAATAATTTAAATAACACCTCAAGATAACAACCATTTTTCGTCTCTTACAAGATACAGAGCCATGTATGGCCTTTAACTTTCACAAACTGCTTCAAAACAACAAAGTGATGCATCTCTGGGATGAATTTCTGAAAAAGACAAAAAAACAATCACTTTCTCTACTGGATTGACTCCTCCCTTCCTTTATTGTTACAGTTTTAAGAGAGAACCATGCCATCACATTGGATGTTTTTTTTTCTGAGCTTGCACTATGCTATCCAACTCCCTGATGACAGGAATGCATTAGTGAGGGGAAGAAAATGGAGGAGACGATGCAGGAACAGAGGGAAAGGCTTTCTTTTTCTCCCCCCACTGCCTCTGCTACATTTCATGTATTGACTGATCCTAAAGGCTGCAGAGGCAACTGATAGCGAAGCTGCAAACTTCTGAAGCTTTTCTCTAAATCAGAGATGCCATGAGACGGGCCAAACACATCAATTTACCAACTGCGTGTCATGAAGTCTTTCTTACAGGATTTTTTTCAAGATTGTCTTCAAGATTTTGACAAGATTACAACAGATTGAAGTTGGAAAGGACAACTGTGATGAAAAGAGGCAGAAAACAGCTTTTTTGCATTTATTGATTTATAAAGCATCCCTTCGTTTTCAGACTCTTTAATAGTTTGACGTGGCCCGTTGATGGTTATTTTTGTTTTTCTGCCTGTGAACAAGCCGTTCCCCCAGTTCTTTTTTGAGCTCTGCAAAAGTATTTACACTCCTTTAACGTTCGTCAGTTGAATCAATCGGGATCTACTTGGTAGAACAGTATGAAAGGTGTTCAGATTGCTCAGGCTGGATGGAGAACATTTGTAAAGATCAATTTTCAAGTCTCGCTACAAAATTTTCATTGGGTTTAGCTCTGGTCTTTGACTAGGCCATTTTTTGTACTTTGATCCAAAACATTTCAGTGTAGCTCAGTTACAAGCCTTTCAAATCGTCTGACCGGAGCATCTTCTCCCACGTTTGCTGTGTCCGATTTATGACGTGGAACAAACTGTAAACATGTCTTCAAATGCCTTTCTTTTAAGAATTCCTCTCTTCTTGTCATTTTGACGTAATATCTAGATTTGTGGAGTGCATGACACATGGTTTTCAAGTTTACTGATTCAACCTCCTGAGCTCCACCACACATTTCTGCTGCATTCCTTGCTCTCGTTGATGCTGTTAGTTCATGAATGTCCACCAGCAAACCTCTGAGGCCTTAACAGAGCATGTGGATTTATGCTCAGGTTTTATTTAGGATTATCATATTTAAAGGGGCTAATTATTACACATGCACAGCACACTTTCTAGATTTTAACTTGAAAAGAATGTCTAAAATAATGTCAGCTTTTTCCCGCTTTTCAATTATTGCAACTTAGTGTTAATCTTTCACATAAAATCCCCACGAAATACAAAAAAGTTGTGAGGTTGTGAATATTTGCGAGGCACTTTAACTTGCTCCGGAAGTTGCCCGGTTTTGCTTTTCGCGTGCCTCTTTTGCATACTACCTCTAATTCCCCTAATGCTCGGACAGACATAAATAAACTGTGCAAACATCAAATGCACATTAATCTGATGTTCAGGGGCTTCAGATAGTTCTTTTAAGGGAGCAGACAGTTTATTTGTCTAGCAAGAGCATGCAAAGGGGTATGGAGAGCAGGGAGAGGCTGAGTTTCCTCGCCATGCTTTGCTGAGTGTACCTGTCCTAGTGTCATGGTGTCATGACTGCAGGACAGGTTGATTTGGCTGTGCCATGACAGAGGCATGTAATACGGTGCTCTGGGACTACTGGGCCACATCCAGTATGAGACGGCTGTTGGGGAAAAAAACAGATCAAGCCGTGCACAGGAAAAATCCATCAACATGAATAAGTCATAGGGCTTTCACTGGAGTCAAAAAGTGGTTGAGAGATCACCAAGTAAAAGCATGTGAAACAGAAGAATGTTTAGTAAGGCTTGTACTAATATAAAGAATAGGAAAACCTAAAGAAGTTGGTGGACACAAGTATTTTTTTCATTAATTCATTTTGTGTGGACAAAAAACTGCAGACACTCTAAACATGTAGTGTTCCTCTCACACAGCATCATTAATTCATGTTGAAAAACAGACAACGCTAAATGGTTTTCCTCTCTGAACAAAAGACAGAAAAAGTCATGTCAACCGCTTCCTACACACTGAGTTGTGTCCGTAGCACGAGTTAAATTAAATGATGTTTGAAGTCATATAGAGTCATACTTGGTAAAGCACAAGAGTAGAAATGAATGTCTTAGAAAACTGAGAAACGTCCATTGTATTTATACTTGCTTTCTCAGTTTTACATAACTGCTATCTTTTGCAATAGGTTTAGGAAGTCCAGTGTGAAAATGTTGTAGTTCACCATGTCAAAGATGCACATTTTTATGATTGTTAATTAAAATACTATTGATGGATAAACAAGAAGCCAAAGGTGATTAAAAAAAAATTGGGCTTTATTTTGATGTCTAGAAGGCAACATGCTACAAAACCTGAAATATTAAAGGTAAACTGTTTATCTTAAAGTTGTGACTTATTTTTGATCTTTGGTTCAATCTGCCTACAGATTTGAACTGACTTAGTTGTTTTCTTTAAGATCAGTAATAATTGCGGACTTTGAGCTTTATTCCCATCAGTACCAGCTTCCGCACCTAACAGTGTTGTGTCAGTGATCTGTCGGTGGTCAGTTTAATTGATTAGAAAAAGATATAAGTCTTGAGTTTCTGAGCTCATTAGTCAGAATCGACCAAGTTGTACTTTATTGTCATTCTATGTCTATTCTTGTGTGTCGCTCCTTTTTAATGCTGCCCTGGACAACTGCCCATATGGTCCATGTCAAAAGTTGCCACTGTATATATTTTAATGAAAACCTTCATAATTTGTTGTACTAGTCATATTTTAATAACTTCTGCAGCATGTGTTTGCACTTATAGAAACATGAATACATGGTGATTGTTGTTAATATGCTTTTCTTTTCTAACCTAATGACAGTAGGGCTTCAAATACTTGGTATATTAAATGTTTTTACATGTGTTCTGATATACTCAAACCCTAGATAGTATTGTATGTCGTATCGCTAATAACATTGATATTATTTAATCTTCTTCCGCTCTGTAAAAGAACCGATGGAATTTAAGGATTAAACAGAGCTTTCTATTCAAAAGAGCGCTTAAGCTTTATTCAGTTTAGTCAGAGCTGTTGTCATATCAAGCTATTTCTCATCTGCAGAAAGCTTAGCAGACGACATGAAAACAGTAACTCCCCCCCTATTACTCTCTGTTGTCCCATTGCTGCCCACTTGGCTGAGAGCCTCCCTGTGCATCCATGCTGTCCCTTCTCAAGGTCTCTTATTGTGATATGATATGGCAAAACAGTGTGGGGATGCACTTTAATTGGCCTCTCACTAACTGTGCTGTGAAATCCTCCGCACCCCAGATAGTTCAGAGAGGATTTGTCACAGTTTTCAGTCAGGCTCTTCTTTTGTCTCCGTTTTCTGTTCCTACTCTCAGCATTTGTGCTGCTAATGGAGCTTTGAGTTATTTGCATGTTTTAATTTCCATTACTTTTTCATTACATGGGGAATCCATGTGGATGCAGCGGAGCAGTGTGTGCTGTTGTTCTGCTGAGGGGAGCAGAGCGGGGCATGATTTATTTACTGTACCCTGCTGCACCATGTGTTTTACATACTGTAACTCCTGATTCGTTCTCCTGGATGGTGCTGGGAATTCAGCTGGAGCTGTAAAGGAGCTTACTGGGTGTTTTTGGCAACAGCAGGGGAGATACTGTGGGTGATGTGTTTTGTTCTGTTTATCTTGCCATGCCTCTGCACAGTAAACCTGAAAGACTGCCTCCCAGGGAGCTCTTCCTCTTGCCAAGTTTACTTCCATCCAGAGTTTATGTCTCCTCCTCAATCTCACCTTGCTTATTGACACCTTCTTAACCTAGAATACAATACCTGGCATCTTTGCTCTAGCCTGTTCTCCACAGCCTTGTGCCCTTCCTTATTTTAGTTCACAAGTCATTATGAAGTCAGAGATAAACAGGGCAACCTTCAGTGTGGAGACTAAAGGGAACTGATGTGTTGCTTGCTGGGTCAACTGGGGCTGGTAACGTCCCATTGCTGACATAAGTTTTAAATATCTGTGAATTAATCTGTGTGTATCTGCTGTTAAAGTAGCTGGTAGCAAAATCAAGGTTAGTGTAATGAGAAAGCACTGCCCTTCTGTTCACCTTGCTCTGGATTATTTAGGTTGCCACAGAAATATGTTGAGCAGATGCAGAACTGGCTCACTTGATGTAATGTTTACTTGGTCGGTTTCAGTTTGTTTTTGCTGCAATATGCCTGGCAGGTATATTTATAACTCTTGAAATATTTACCTTTTTTCTCCAAGTTGCAGCCACAAATGTTAATGTATTTCACTCAAAGCATTACAAAATAGTGCATACTTCTGCAAATTTTATAGGATTTTTAAACTTTTCTACAGATAAATTAACAAGGGCTAACAAGTATCATCGTTAACTGTAAATAACACAGCAGACAAGTCAAGGATACAACTGTGGAAGCACTTAAAATTGTGTGAGGTTATAAAGTAATATCCTCCGATTTGAACATCTTACTGACCACTATTCAATCAAGACTTTAGCACAACTACAATCCCACCAAGATCAGAAAAGCAACCAAGAGAGCATTAGTAACTCTGGAGAAGCTGCAGAGGTCAAGAGCTCAGGTGGGAGAACCTGCGGACAAGACAACTGTTACTTGTGCAATCCACAAAACTGCCATTGTTGAAGAAAAGCCATAAGAAGGCCTTTTGGAAGATTGCCACAGGCCGTATAGAGGAAGCAGCAAACATTTGGAAGAATGCTGATGAATTTATGTAAATAAATCCAGGAAGAATATCTGGTAGAGGCTATAAAAACTTTGGGCTGAGGTGAAGGTTCACCTTCCAGAAGGTCACCGACCCTAAACAAGCAGCCAGAGCTGCAGTGGAATACTTTAGATCAAAGCATATACAAGTGTTGGAAAGGTCCAGTGAAATTGACAAAATGCAGTTTAGATTCTGTGGCAAAGCTTTAAAATGGATGTTCTTAATTCACTGTGCTTTTGCTATTTTACAAAGAAGAATGGACAAGCTTTCAGTTTTAGATGCGAAAAGTTGATAGCGACATATTCCAAATGGCTAACAACCGTAACTGCAACAAATGTATTGACTATGCTAAATACAGAAGCTTGGGGTTGTAATGTTGCACTATGTGACAAAGTCAAAGGGGTATGAAAACTTTAAGAAGGCATTGTAGAATAAGAATAAGGTTTTTTTTTTTTTTACAGCACCATTAATTTACTCAATAAGAGCTCTTCACAGACAAACACTAGCATGCACAGCCATGTCTTCAGTTTGAAGAGCCCTTGTTGGAGACAGTAAATCCCTACCAGCTTCAGTGATGCTGCTTTGCAGCCGTGAGAGCAGTGCATTATTCATGGGGCTCATGTTCTTTCTTAAACTATGTTCCCTCTCCAGATGAGCGCGAGGCAGTTCAAAAGAAGACCTTTACTAAATGGGTCAACTCGATCCTTTCCCGAGTTGGCTGTCGCATCTCTGACCTCTACCTGGACCTTCGCGACGGACGCATGCTAATTAAACTGCTGGAGGTCCTGTCTGGAGAACGTCTGGTGAGCTATGCTGTCTCAGCTTCAACTTTATCGTCGTAAAAGTTTAATGTTATTTCCAGCTCATTTGTGATGTCTTTTCTTTCAAAAATTCCTGTTTTCTTTTTCTTCCTTGTTTCCTTCGCAGCCGAAGCCCACTAAAGGTCGGATGCGTATCCACTGTTTGGAAAATGTAGACAAGGCCTTGCAGTTTCTCAAAGAGCAGAGGGTACACCTAGAGAACATGGGGTCCCATGACATCGTCGACGGCAACCACCGCCTCATACTTGGGCTCATTTGGACCATCATCCTGCGTTTCCAGGTAAACCGAGGCTGCAACATCTAAAAAAATGGTGAAACTTAAAAGTTGCAAAGATGCAGAATGTAGTCATTCTGTCTGCCTCATGTATAAAGAGCACATACACTTAAAAACATGGCTTACTCTGTTTTCCACGCAAGCATTGAGATGTATCAGTAATTAACTGATGGCCCATACTGGTGAAACTCCATGGCGGCTCCCACATTTCTAAACATATTGGCCTCGTTGGCGACACCTAGAGGATATACTGTGCTGTGAAACTGATTATTTGAAAAAAAAGTACAATTGCATAAACTTTTAATTATTAAAATAATTAAAAGTTTATTTATTTCAGTTAGTCATTTCACAAAGTGAAACACATGACATACATTATATGTTGTATCTACACACTGATGATTTTAAGCTTTTCTGCTAATTGTGATACTTTTCCGCTTGCAGCTAATGAAAACATTACATTTAAGATGAGAATATAATAACCAATAAAAGAAACGTTTTTAATGCAGAAATATGAGCTTGAGCTGATAAACGAGCCTCATCTGAAATCATATTGTAATTTATTAAATAGAACTGTATTGCACAGATCAACAACAACAACAAAACAATTCATCGGTCCTGTCAGATATGTGCTCATAGCATCTGTCTGCCTAGGAACTAAGAAGGAGCAAACAGATGCAATTCATCAGGGGCATCATTTCTTGTAAATCGTTTAACTGAGTCTTTTCCTGTTTTTTTCCGGATAAACTAGATTCTCAGTGATTCTACATAACTCCTGAGTGCCTCTGTGTGTACAGTAGTTAAGTGAATAAACTCACGTGTAAAGTTTGAATTGCCGTAGCTTCACTCTTTCCTCTGCAGACTTCTTTATTTACTTACAATAACAGTGTGTGGGATCCATGTAAGTTGTGGATGTTATTAATGGATGTCTGATATTTTGATCCATGCGCACAGCTCTATAGATAAACATAACTCCACTAATAATTCACATAAAAAATATATATATTAGTAACAAAAGCCTCTAGCATCTTGCATTAGCAGTTAGCATGATTAAAGGTATGAGAATTGCTATTTCTAATTGCATTCCCAGCAGAGTAAAGTAACCAAAAAACTAAATAACAAAGAATAGAAAGAGAAAATGTGCTGTAAAAAGTAAAAAATCACTCCTGTTGAATAAATAGCAGACGTTTTCCTACAAAGAAATTACAATTTTCTTTATAAAGCTTTTTGCAACGTTTGTGCATCGTCTGACTTCATTTGTTAAATACCTCCCTCATGCTGAAGATAGCTACATGTTTAAGGAGGAATAGCAAAGGAGTCATTGCAAAGAGTGTTGTTAGCCAACCATGTATCCACTGGATTCATTAAAAGTACCATTAAAAATCTGCGTTTTAATTTAACTTTTGGAAAATTCCACAGATCACTTTTTTCTTTTATTTGCAGTCAAACCCAACAGCCACAAGTATTAGACTAATTATGGATGGTCAATCAGCAACAATAAACACGTCTCATTTCCTGTTGTTTTAGTTTAGATGTGTCCACAGGCAGGTATCAGTGAGGAACGTTTAAACCTGCAGTTTCAGGATTATTTCTTTCGGAAACGATGCCTTCAGGCTCCAGTATTTTTTGTTCTTTAGAAGCACACCACACATGTCTCTTTCACTCTTATCATCCAGTGGGGAGGAGGGAGGGGAGTCAGATATTTATTTTTAATTTGACAGCAGCGTGGTTATCTTTAGAAATGATAGTTCAAACAATAAGTCCTTCTACATTATTCAACTTTTTCAAAAGATAAGTAAAAAAAAAACAGGCTGTATTTTTCAGTCTGCATTAGCCAAGGAGAAGCAAAGCTGGCTAAATTTAGCAATCTCTCAGGAACTGTCTCTTGTATCACATCACTGCTCTAATTACTGGCCCACTGTGTGGGAAATGAACTTCAGTCATTACCACCTATTTTCCACCCATCTTAGCCACTGTTGAGTTTTGTAACAATCCTTTATGACTAATAACATTAATGATACATCACTGGAGATTTACTTTAATTTTACACAAAGAAGGAAACTAAAGGAATAAAGTGAGAAATTATTCCCTGATGCAGTGTCCTCTCGGTTGTCTGTGTTCTTACTTCTTTCTTTGCAAAAATCAAATATTAAGTTTTATCATTTACCATCCATCTGTGCTTCCTGTTCTTCATCAGATCCAGGACATTATTGTGGAAACAGGCCAGGCAGACCAGAAGGAGACACACTCAGCTAAAGATGCTCTTCTTCTGTGGTGTCAGATGAAAACTGCAGGGTAAGTACTTTACGTGGCCTTTAGCATCACCAAGCTGCTGTAAACATCCATCGGGAATTTGCAACCAGGTGCACGTCTGTTACCGTTTCACAACTCTTAGTTTTCATTTCTTAAATTGTGCTAAGAGGGTACATGCTACATTGCAAAAGTATTCAAGCCTCTTGAACTTTCAGTCTCTTTTATCCCATTGCAAACGCAGACATTGGTGTATTTTATCAAATCCTGTCATAAAGTGGCGAAAATAGTGAAAGGAAAATAAAGTGTGCTTTTAAAACAACTGTACAAATAAAAAAATGGAATGGCCTAGTTAAAGTCTCACCTATATTCAATTGATATACCCCAATTTTTAGCTTTTTATTTGTTCACAATTGTGGATTATTTTGTGATCATCTGTCACATACTTTTCAATTAAAATACATTGAAGTTTGAGTTTGTAACATCTGGTAATGTGAAAAAGATTAAAGGGCGTGAACACTTTAGCAAGGGATTGTAGGATCACAGTTTTTGTGAACTACTGTAATTTTTATGTCTAAGAAAGGGGATCGATAGAACAAGTTTGAACTGCTGAAGCAATATCTAAAGCTAGCGCTTCATACAGAGAAATACAAATAGCTCTGTATAAAAACATATTTTTCTTCAAGGCTTAAAGCTATGGATATGAAAGACTCCGCTTTATACGGAGCCCAGACATTGATTTAAAGCTTGAGCTTCACAGAAATATCCTTTCATGTTCAGTCGGTGACATCCCATCACTGTTATTTCACAGATACCCGAACGTCAACATCACAAACTTCACCACAAGCTGGAAAGACGGAATGGCCTTCAACGCCCTCATACACAAACACCGGTGAGGAAAGATGAATAATGAAACTGCTCTCACCAGCTTACACATCTGAACACACAGCCCAAACCTGCCTGCTCTGCGTCTCCCCTAGTTTTTTTCTTTCATCTGTCGCCCTGTTTTGTCTTTTTTGCTCTTTCATCTCTCTGCTAGGCCTGATCTGGTGGACTATACCAAGCTGAAGAGGTCCAATCCCACCCACAACCTCCAGAATGCCTTTAATGTAGCCGAACAGAAGCTTGGCGTAACCAAACTGTTAGACCCAGAAGGCGAGTGACCGATGATAACTGTGAAGACCTCCATGCAGAACTAAATGTTTATCAGGATAAATCTTGGTGACTTAACAAACACCTCAGGAGAGGTGATGCCTCTCGCTGTGGTGATTAACTCGCTTGGCATTTTGTTTTGCAGATGTTTTCACAGAGAACCCAGATGAAAAATCCATCATCACGTACGTTGTGGCGTTTTACCACTACTTCTCTAAGATGAAGCAGCTCGCTGTCGAGGGAAAGAGAGTTGGAAAGGTGAGATGGAAACACGGCACTCATTAGTCTGTCAAGCCAGCAGCCTTGTTCATATATTTGCCTTCCTGATTCAGGTTCTGGATCAAGCTATAGAGACAGAGAGGATGATCGATAAGTACGAGACGCTGGCTTCAGACTTGCTGATGTGGATTGAGCAGACCATCGTCGTGCTAAACAACAGGAAGCTTGCCAATTCTCTGACGGGAGTCCAGCAGCAGCTTCAGGCCTTCAACACGTACCGGACTGTGGAGAAACCGCCCAAGTGAGTCAAAAACCCTTATTGAGATCAGTCGCTCTATTCTTGCATCTCTTTTTGTTTTGATATGTGCTGGTCTCTGTGAACCACCTTGTGGTTGAAATGTGTTTAATTTTTCTCAGGTTCCAGGAGAAAGGGAATCTGGAGGTGCTGCTCTTCACCATTCAGAGTCGCATGAGGGCCAACAACCAGAGGGTCTACACTCCGAAAGAGGGAGCCTTGGTGTCAGACATCAACAGGGTGAGAGGTTGTCCTGGGACAAACCAGAGGTCTGCTCCACACAGATCTCTCAATAAAAGTTTCACTGTGTTTGGAAGTTAGAAAAAAATACAGGTGCTAATAAAAGAACTGTTTTCACTGTGATAAAATATTTTGAATAATGCATTAATGCTTTACCAATATTGTATTGTTCACCAGGCATAAAATACTGACTCTGACATGTGAACTTTAGAGTGCTTTGCAAACATATTTTGTAGCTTTTGAACATTTTCACAGGTTGTCATATTTCAACCTCAAAAATTTGCTATTTCGTAAAAGGATTTTACAGAATACACCGACACAAATTCATACATAATTGTGAAGTGGATGGAAAAATTACACATGGTCTAAATTTTTTTTTTTTTACAAATTAAAACCAGCGACTCCAGAAAGGGTTTAGTGAAGTGGTCAGACTGGGGAGCCTCTTTAAATCTAATTGTGGGATCCCAGAGTCAAAATCCAACTTTATTTCAAAACTTTAATTATACTGTTTTAAGTCTTAAAGGCATTAAGGCATTTGAATCTGGCAAAGAAAAAGTGACATTGGTATAAATACAAAAAATTCACAAAATTAAATAAAACGCTAAAAATGTAGCAAATTATTGACATGTTTTCCCCTTTCTCAAAAGTATTTTCTTCTAAATGTTATTTCATATCTGACTAAAGAGGTTGAAGGGTCTGTCAAGTTTATCAGGGGAACCATAACTTGGCTTTGAGTCATCCTTTGCAGCACCACTTACAAAACAACAAAAGTGTGGCACACTCAGGCTGCCACCACCGTGCTTAATAATAAGGATGATGAGCACATAACATTCCTGTAAAACACATTCAAGTTTCTGGTCATAATAATGTTTTTGGGCTATGAACACTTTTCCATGGTGTACGTCAAAATACACAGATTTATCTCAGCACACATCCATTCTACATTGTCAGGACATTCTTAAAACATCAGAGTTTCTCATCCAGGATGAGATCAAGCAGAAGGGAGCATCTAAATTTTTTAAACACCTCACACATCCCAGTGCTGTTGATGCTAAAACGACGAGGCTCGCAAACACTACAAGGACTCAGGATGCTTCTCATCATCCCCATCACAGGCCTGGGAGCGTCTGGAAAGGGCGGAGCACGAGCGGGAAAGGGTCCTGAGGGACGAGCTGATCCGGCAGGAGAAGCTGGAACAGATGGCGCGAAGATTCGACAGGAAGGCGGCCATGAGGGAAACGTGGCTCCTGGAGAACCAAAGACTAGTGGCTCAGGTCAGCCGACTGCTGTAAACCGAGAGCTGGTTTTAAATGTGTTTCTGTTTTAATTAAGCTTCAAAAACAGGCTGAGGTTAAAACATATAGAGATATGAAAAACTAACTGTTTCTGTGAAAATTCATTATTAGGCTATATCAAAGCCTGTTGAACTGAGCCACACATAAAATTAAAATACAAATCAACATTCACTCTGCACACGCTCCTCAGGATAACTTTGGTTACGACCTGCCAGCCGTGGAAGCAGCTAAGAAGAAGCACGACGCCATCGAGACAGACATCGCCGCATACGAGGAACGCGTTCAGGTGCTGGTGAACATTTCCAAGGAGCTGGAGTCTGAGCGTTACCACGACGCCAAGCGGATCGACGTGCGAAAAGACAACATCATGCGACTGTGGGACTACTTGCAAGAGCTGCTGAGGGCCCGCAGAGGGCGTCTGGATATGAACCTCACTCTGCAGAGGATCTTCCAGGAGATGCTCTACATCATCAGCTGGATGGATGAAATGAAGGTAAAAATCATGTGTACTGACTTGAAAGAAACATTAACATTTCATGAAGAAACCTAATTCAAAAGCCTCTCCTCAGGCACGACTGCTCTCTCCTGACTTTGGGAAACACTTGTTAGAGGTGGAGGACTTGCTTCAAAAACACGCTCTTCTAGAGAACGACATCGCCCTGCAGGCAGAGAGGGTACAGAGTGCCAGTGCTGCTGCTCTGAAGTTTGCAAACGGAGATAGTAAGTGGAACACACTCATTGCTCCTCTGGGAAACTTAAAAATAAAAAACATTAAACATGATGCATTGATTAGAAATTTTAAATGAAGTAGAGTATATTGCAGATGTGAATGTTGTGTTAGGGTAGGGTTAGGGTTAATCTTGTTCTCGGGTTTTCTAATTATTCTAATATTAATAAATATATAACCATAGTTTAAATATTTTACATCAAATATACTTTAACGATCTATATAGTTTACAGTGGGATATAATCCTTAGGTAAAGAGACAAACCTCCAAGAAAATAAAAAATATGAACTAACAACATGTCCTAACAGCTATTAACAACCTATATTGTTGACATACTTTCTCTTTCCAGGCTATAAGCCATGTGATCCTCAAGTGATTCGAGACAGGGTGCAGCACCTCAACCTTTGCTACCAGGAGCTTTGCACCCTGGCCGCACAGAGGAGAGCTCGGCTGGAGCAGTCCCGCCGCTTCTGGAACTTCTTGTGGGAGGTGGCGGAGCTGGAGAGCTGGATTAGAGAGAAAGAGCAGCTTTTCTCCTCTCTGGATTACGGCAAGGACCTGACGAGCGTGCTGGTGCTTCAGAGCAAGCACAGTGCCTTCGAGGACGAGCTCGGAGCTCGCCGCAACAACCTGCAGCAGGTCTTGGATGAAGGGGATAAGATGATCCAGGCCAAGCACTTTGGCTCTCCAAAGATCCAGGAGAGCATGGACGACATCAGGAGGCAGTGGCAGCAGCTGGAGGACCTGGCTGCATTTCGAAAGCAGAACCTTCGGGACACCCAGACGTTCTTCCAGTTTCAGGGTGATGCTGACGAACTTAAAGCCTGGCTGCTGGATGCCAAGAGGCAGATGAGCAGCGATGACGTTGGTCACGATGAGTACACGACTCAGCGGCTACTAAAAAACCAGAACAACTTGAGAAATGAAGCCATCAAGAATGGAGCCACCATTGATGCGCTGTCCAAACAGGCCAGCGCTCTGCCAGAGGAGCTACAAAACACCCCTGACATTCAGAGACGTCTAAAAGACATCAAGGACCTTTACATGGAGCTCCTGACTCTGGCTGACCTGAGGCAGAAGAAACTGGATGACACCATGGCTCTGTACACCATCTTCAGTGAGACGGACGCTTGTGAGCTCTGGATGAGCATGAAGGAGACATGGCTGGTGGATTTAGAGGTTCCTGAGAACCTGGAGGATTTGGAAGTGGTACAGAACAGGTAGACCAGCAAGAAGATGCCATTAGAGATTATTCATCTAAACTGAACTAACTGGCTGGAATTTTCTGCATCACATTGACCGCTGCTGTTATTCTAACTGACAATTTTCTTATTTGCAGGTTAAGCGCTCTAGCTCAAGAAATGGTGAATGTTCAGTCAAGAGTAGATGATGTCAACAAAGCTGCAAAACAGCTTGAGGAGAGCAGACACCCTCGCACCAAAGAGATCAAGGAATGCCAGACACGACTGAATAAGAGGTACATCCTGGACAGGTTGCCAGTCCATCACACGGGAACACAGAGACCCACTGGACAAACATCCAGTTTAATACCATTTTTCCTAAAATGGTATTTTTAAGAAAAATGATCTGCGAGGGATGATGCTTAGTGTAGCAGTCCACAACTGAGCCGTCCGAGATTCCAATTTCAAACTTGGCATCTTTTCATTTTTGGCCCGTTTTTAGTCTAAATATAGTCAAGTATGGCCACCAGCACCATATACAATAAATTTTAAAAAACTGACTGTTTTTCATAATATTGCCTTACTGGCAGCATGCAGCAACAGGTGGGGAATTTACTTGACATCTCATTAAGAGTCCTTTCAACTGCAACTACAGTGATGTTGAGACATTAAATTTATCATTTTGTCAGCATAAGTTTTATAAGTTATAAGTAAACAATAATATAATCTTTACTCTCAACCCAGTGGAGAGTAAAGATTATCCTTAAATTTTTTAATAAATAAATTTCATCTTGTTTTTCTAAGTAAAATTGTTTCTTTACTAAATTTACTAAATAGGTCATTGCTATCAGATAAGACGGGTAATAAGGCCGAGAAAATGAAATATCCTTAGAATAGTGTATTACATTTTTCTTAGTATATAAATGATGAACTTAAGCTTAGTGAATTAAGCTTTTAATGAATTATTTCTTTCTAGATGGGAAGCATTCAAGGCTATGGTGGAGGACAAGAAAAGGAGAGTGGATTCTGCTGTTAGTCTACACAACTATGGGTTGGAGTGTGATGAGACAGAAACCTGGATCAAAGAAAAGACACGGGTGATTGAGTCCACACAGGATCTGGGCAATGACCTGGCAGCCGTCATGACAATCCAGAGGAAACTGTTTGGCATGGAGAGAGATTTAGCAGCTATTGAGGCCAAGCTCACCTTCCTTAACGAAGAGGCAAACCAGCTGGCCCAGGACCACCCGGAGAATGCAGCAAATATCTTAGCCCGCAGGGCAGAGCTCGACACGGCCTGGGACAGACTTAGAAAGACCCTAAAGGACAGAGAGGACTCTCTAGGAGAGGTCAGTAAGTTACAGACTTTCCTGCAAGACATGGATGACTTCCAGTCCTGGCTATTCAAAACCCAGAAAGCTGTGGCATCTGAGGAGATGCCCACCTCGCTGCAGGAGGCCGAAGAATTGCTCAGCCATCACAACGCTGTGCGAGAAGACATAAACAACCATGAAGAGGACTATCATCGTGTGAGGGACACAGGAGCTCAGGTCACCCAAGGTCAGGAAGATGATCCTCAGTACCAGCAGCTGGAGCAGAGGCTAAATGGGCTGGACCGTGGCTGGTATGAGCTCCAGAAGATGTGGGACAGTCGCAGAAATTTCCTGGACCAGGGTTTGGGCTTCCAGCAGTTCTTGAGGGACGGCAAAGCCGTAGAGGCCGTCCTAAATAATCAGGTAAACTTCTCCTAATGATGTCTTTTGGACTAAGTAGAGGGCCACGGCAACAAAAACAGCTTGAAAACCTGATGTCAGCAATGCTGCAGGAATTCTGCAAGAACTATCAGTTCCAACACTGCACATTATAATCAGCAGATTATGGATTTCTGGACAGTCCGTTTTCATGTCCTCAGCGTTTTTTCTTAATTCCATGATGTCTATTTTATTGCAGGAGTACACGCTGGCCCACATAGACAAGCCTGACACGTTGGCAGGGGCAGAAAAGGCTTTGAAGAAGCATGAAGACTTCGTCAGCACGATGGAAGCCAACGAAGATAAGATTGATGGAGCCCTGCAGGGCGGACAGCGATTGGTGGACAGTAACAACTTGTACTCTCCCAAAGTCCAGGAGAAAATGGACTCAGTCCAGGACAGGTTGTGTTTTGTTTTTGTTTGACTTGAGTTTGTGAGATGACAATGTATGATTTAATCTCTACAGCTGGGCAAATAAGTTGTTTAAAGTTTTCTAAAGGGTCTCACAAATAATGTAGTTGAGGCTGAGATCATAGGTTGGACTCACTATTACTAATGTTACAGATATAGAAAATAATATTTCGTATGATAATGTGAATTCAAGCTAAAATCAATAGTTTGTTCTCCAAAAACAGGGAAATAAGTCAGTTCTAATGTCCAGTCAGTGAGAAGCTGTGTGATGAGTACACACCCTTCCTGTCTTCACTTTATCGTTGTCCAGAATTTCAGATTACACTTTGCATTTTGATTGGTTGACATGCTACAGAAAGAGGGGCTTTCCCAGAAAACCAGTCAGAGTGCTAATGTAGCCAAAAAGAGGGACAACCGGAGTTTTTTTCTCTTTTCTTTAATAAAAATGTTATTTAGTATTTGGATTTGAGTGCAAACACATTCAATATGTCCTTTAAGATGCCGTAAAAGCCAGTTTTAAACTGTGTGATAGGTGTGGGATTTAAATCCTGACATGCCCTCAATTAAGATGACCAGACTCAAAGGCCACAACTGAACAGAGACACATGTAACAAAGCTGTAAAACAGGAATTTATGTTATATGTAGTTTAATTTGTTTTGTGGTATGAAGGTCAGTCAACCTGTAGTGTATGGCAAACTTTTCATAACAAGTACCAGGTCAGAATATATCTATTTTTGCAAGTATCTGTCTTGAGTTTTAAAACAGCTGCGGAAAGATCTTGACCTTTTCAGGTTGCTATACCTTAAAAACAATAACAAAGGATATTCACACATACTGGTTCCCAGAAGTTATAACTTTCAAATTTGTAATTGGAAAGATTTACACATATTGCCTGAAGAAGGAATTTCAGACTGAGTTTGTCACCAACCCTAAACTCAAAGTCTAGCATCAATCTTTCTCTTAAAATGTGGTGAAAATTGCACAAATTGTTAGAGGTGCATCATGTTCTTTAGCCTCATTTTGTGAACATGTTGCTAAGGTGCATGAAAAACAACATTTACAGTGCAATTGCAATTGGTATTTCTGCTTCATAAATGCTATATACTGATAAATTGTTCTTTGAATTAGTAAGACTGAAATGTAAGACATTAACACATTTTCTAAAGTTTTAACTTTAGGCTGAAAATGTAAGCTTACACAGAAATATCCTCTCTTTTCCTTTAGAGATTTGCCTCCACAGTGAAAATGTTTTTTTTGAGCCTCTGCATTATTAGCTTTAGAAAGGGCATTGGAGCTACCACCTTCTCTCCCAATACTCAGCTTGATAGACAGGCACCTGCAATAATGGACATTGATCTTTAACAGAGAGAGCTTTCCTTTTCTGTGAAGTGAAGAAAGACATGACTTTTTGTCAGTGAAGAGGGAGATCTGGTGGATCTGTCTACAGTGTGCAGTCTGAATTATGTCACAGAGAGATTTGTTAGGCAGAGAAGAAAAGGCCAGCTCTGTCTCAAACTGTTATTAATGTATGGTATAACTTTGCTTTTGTGTTCGCTCTTCAGGCAAAGCAAGAATAAGAGACGAGCTGTGGAGGTGTCTGAAAAGCTAAGAGATAACCGTGACCTTCAGCACTTTCTGCAAAACACTCAAGATGTGAGTTCAATACAGTCTTTGAAAAAGATCTACTAATACCTTATTTATTAGCTGTGTGTTTGCTTTCTTTGTCCTTAGTGTTACTAGGCTATTATTTGGTTGTTATTACTATACCGTTGAATTTACCCTTCCAGTAACATTTGGTCAGAGTAATTTACAGCTCTAGAGAAAAATAAGAGATCACTTAAAATGATCAATTTCTCTGATTTTACTTTCTATAAGAATGTGTTTGAGTAAAATGAACATTGTTCTTTTATTCTATGAACTACTGACAACATAACTACAAGATTCCAAGCAAACATTTAGTATTTATTTGCAGAAAATGAGAAATGATCAAAAAAACTAAAAAGATGCAGTGCTTTCAGACCTCAAATAATCCAAAGAAAACAAGTTAATATTCATTTAGAAACAACAATACTAATGTTTTAACTCAGGAAGAGTTTGGAAATCAATATGTGGTGGAATAACCAGGAGGTTTTCATTGGGGTTCCGTGCAGAGGGCTGTATAATAAATATAACTTATCTTCATTATATAGGACCAGGATTATTTCTCTCAGAAGATGCATTATTAATGCATAATGTTCTTTATTTGTCGCCATGCCTCAGCTGACTGTGTGGATCAATGAAAAGATGCTGACAGCTCAGGATACCTCATATGACGAGGCCAGAAACCTGCACAGCAAGTGGCTCAAACATCAGGCTTTCATGGCGGAGCTGGCCTCCAATAAGGACTGGCTCAATAAAGTAGATCAGGTCAGTAAAGGTTCCATGTTTTTTAATTGTTTTTTTTAATTAAACGGTTTTATTTATCTATAAAGATGGATTTCTGCTATGAAGTATTTGAGAACGAGTCCTTCCTCTGTTTATTTGTATTTTTGCAGGAGGGTCAGCAGCTCATGGAATCCAAGCCTGAGTTTGAGCCCATTGTGAAGGAGCGCCTGGCCCAGCTTCATGAGCTCTGGGACAAACTGGAGTCCACAACTCAGGAGAAGGACCGGCTGTTGTTTGATGCCAATCGCTCAGAGCTTTTCGACCAGAGCCTGGCTGATATGAAGAAGTGGCTGGCCGATCTTCAGCAGCAGTTGCAGAGCGGAGATGAGGATGTAAAAGATCTCACAAATGCTAATATTCTGCTGAAAAAGCACCAGGTCTGTGTATTCCTCAGAAAAAAATAGTCTTTTATTTTTTTGTGTTATTAGTTTTTTCTTTTTGGAGTTTTTTTTTAGCATGTCCCATTTAAAATCACACAATCTGAAGAATACTGTTTAAGCTTTACTTGTAATCTGCTTTAAGTGAATGAACATTGTGCTTATTGTTTGCTTTTCAAAACAAAACAAACAAGAATGCTTATTCCTTTTAGAAAAAGCATATTTGTCCCAAAGGTCAAGCTAAAACACAAATTATACTAAATAAATTGCCTTTAGTAAAACTTTTTCATGAATTTATATAACAACATTCATAAGAGCTGTGGGTAAGCATAGTTTCACGCTTAATAGGCAGCACTTACTTTTGGTGAATTTACCCTCCACTGGATCTTGATTAGGCTCTTGAAAGGCTATTCATCTTCTTTTCTTTTTTTACTCCCATCACCGTTTTTCCCATGCCAGATGACGGAGAACCAAGTTCGTGACCGGGCGCGGGAGCTGGACGAGCTCCAGGAGGCTGTCAGGAAGCACGGAGGAGCCAGGGAGGACCAGCCGGAGCTGGAGGCCGAGCAGCAAGCCCTGCAGAGCGAGTTCCAGCAGCTCCTCACGCCGCTGTCCCAGCGCCGAGGCAAGCTGGAGGCTGCCAAAGCTGTCCATCAGTTCTACAGAGACCTGGCTGATGAGCTTGTAAGCACGGATCTCATTTCACAGGGAATGGAAGAGTCAAAGCGCCTTGCTCTCACAAAATGATTGATAACGGAGAATTTGAATAATGAGGATACTTGTCGGGACTTTAAGTCCTGTCTGGATGTATCCAGATGCACTGAGGTAGCTTAACACATCTAAGGAACCTGATCATTTAAAGAAATTTTTAAGAAGTGTTTGGTCTTTAAGATATATTTTTAAAATCTGCTCTCCTTTTGTTGTTTAGTGCTTCATTTTATTGCAAAGTCAAGGTATCATGTTTGATTTACCTTGTGAAGGAGAAATAAATCCATGTAAAGAAGACAGCTGTGGAGATAATCTTTTATATTTGGTGCACATCAGAGATCTAGGAAGCAATTTTTCAGACTCTGTTTCTGCTTTGTGTTCTTATCATCACAATCTTTTTTCCCCTTTTTCCTTTTGTGTCTTTCAGCTCTGGATTGAGGAGAGGATGCCTCTGGCAATGTCACAGGAGCACGGCAACAATCTTCAAACTGTGCAGATGCTGTTAAAAAAGAACCAGGTACGAATCTGTCTGTCAGCATTTGTTTCGGTGTAAACTGCTTTGTCCTAGTTTATTTACTCATTTATCAGTTAATTCTGGAAAACAGTGCCCTTCAAACTTTGTATTTACATTCAGGGCCTTGCAAAAGTCAAAACCTTTCCACATGTTCTTGTCTTGCAACAACAAACTTAATTTATATTATATTACGTTTTATGATTATTTAAAAAATGAAATATAAGTTAAATATAAGAATCTTTGAATTGAATTGAAATGCATTTTGTCACAATTTCATGTCATCAAAGTTCAGCAATTTGTATCCTCTGAAGAACCACTTTTGCTGCAAAACCAATTTCAACCTTAACAAAATATTTTTTATCAGGTTTCCTAAATAAATACTAAAAGTTTCATTTATCTACTCAACCTAAAAAAGTACATTTCTTACTGTCACTTTTCTGTTTGTCAGTGTTGTAAGGTATTTTCCATTTTTAGAAATACTTTGAAGACATAAATTGTTAATTTCAATTTGTATAAATGTTTAGCAAAGGAACACAAAAGTTTAACTCAAATTTACACCAAATATTTTTACTTATGCTACCCTTTAAACTTCTAGCACCAATTTAAGTCAGAAACTGTAAGTCAGGGGTTAAAATAATCAGACTTGTTGACTTTTTTGACAAGCTGTTTTCCTAAGGAGTGTATGTTCTAAAATTTCCAGAGTTCATCCTTGTCTTGTAGTTAGGCTTAGCATTTCTCTCATCTGCTCTGACCAATTTCTCTCACTTTGTTGAAAAAAACATTCCCAGCATGATACTGTCACCACTATGTTTTCAGTGTTACTTTTCCAGATCAGAGGCAAACGTTACAGCTTATATTCACCATAATTTTCCTTCTGCTTTGCATTCATGCACTGCTTTGTGTTGGTCTGTCACATGTCCTAAAAAATTACATAGAAGTTTGTGGTCCACTAAGTAACACAATTTGTAAATATTAATGTTTTTTATTTATTTCCAAGTTGTTCAAGCTGGTGCCCTTCAAATTTTGAGTTCAAAAAGTTTGTGCAAAGAAAACAGTGTATATTCTTTTTCCAGCCACCAAAAGCTGTTGGGATTTTCAGTTCTTTTGGCTCCACTGACTTTCCTGTTTCTGTCTGAGTGAACTCACAATATTGGTTTCCAGTGAAACGACGTACATTTGCTGTCTTTCGTTCCTTTCACCAGACGCTGCAGAGGGAGATCGAGGGCCACCAGCCTCGTGTCGACGAAGTGCTGGAGCGAGGCAGACGGATGGCGGCTGCGGCCAGCGCGCAGGACAGGCCGGATGCGGAGCGAATCGGGGACCAGATGCAGGAGCTGGAGGAGGCGTGGGCCCGGCTGCAGGAAGAGATGGCCAAACGGCGAGAGAGGCTGAGCGGCTCCAACTTGGCCCAGCAGTATTACAACGATGCTGATGAGGCCGAGGCCTGGATAGGAGAGCAGGAGCTCTACATGATTGCGGATGAAAAGGCGAAGGTTAGTAGAGGAAGGCATTCTCTCTGTGTGTGTGTGTGTGTGCGCGTGTGTGTGTGTGTGTGTGTGTGTGTGTGTGTGTGTATAAGAGAGACAAGAGAAGGGGCCTGATTAGCTCAGGGAAGTTTCCAAACATGTTTAAAAATCTGATCTTATTATCCTAATCAAAGTAAAGGCATATCAGTCTGTTCAAATACCAAGTAATTAATTTATCAACATGATTACATGGTTTGGGTTCTCTTCAATTAAGAGGATCTGCTTTTTTTTTTTTTTTTTAAAGTGGCACCCTCTACGGAGAGCTAATTTTGAAGTAATTTGTTTTGCTTTGATGGGTGCACTCGTCTCCTCTCTTTTTCTTCACCATCCTCCTGTTTTCTCTCATCCTCCAGGATGAGCAGAGTGCCATGCTGATGCTGAAGCGCCACCTGATCCTGAAACAGGCAGTAGACGACTACGCCGCCTCCATTCAGAAGCTTTCCGTTCGTGCGCAGAAGATGCTTGCGGAGGACCATCCCGACGGGTGCGTGCTTTAATTCTGTATAATGGTCCTAATTTACTTTATCCCAGTCAGATGTGGTTTAGGCTGACAGGAGTGACAAGCATGTAAATGTGTGTCTTAATCAGCAGCTTCATCTAGAGTTAACCAAATTGTGACCTCTTGACCTGGTTTTTAAGTCTCTCAATCTAATTTCCTTCCACCCTCTGCCTTCATTATCTTTCAGGGAGGAGATCATAAGGCGTCAGGGTCAGGTAGATAAGCAGTACGCAGGCCTGAAGGAGCTGGCAGAGGACCGTAGGAAGAAACTGAACCACACCTACCATCACTTCCTGCTGAGCAGAGAGGTGGAGGACCTGGAACACTGGATTGCAGAGAAAGACGTTGTGGCGTCCTCGCAGGAGATGGGACAGGACCTGGACCACGTCACGGTATCATAAGCAGAAATAGAGGGAAAAATAACCAAAGATATGAAACATTTCTGTTAAGTGTGATTGTCTCTGTTTTTAAGGAAGGTTTCTAGTGATTTTATTTTTTTGTTTGGTCCTCAGCTTCTGAGGGATAAATTCAGAGAGTTTGCGCGGGACACGGGGATGATAGGTCAGGATCGGGTGGACATGGTCAACCAGACCATAGATGAGCTGATTGAAACGGGCCACAGCGAGGCGGCCACCCTGGCAGAGTGGAAGGACGGCATAAACGAGAGCTGGGCCGATCTGCTGGAGCTCATCGACACTCGATCTCAGCTCCTCACGGCATCTTACGATCTCCTCAAGTATGTAGAAGACATCTTACCACCTTATCACATCTTACAAACTCAGAAGTTTGTAGTTGTATTGTAACACAAAATGAATACATAAAAGGAATGCCTTCAAAACAGAAAACATTTGTTGTGGGATTGAAACAATTAATTGGATTGATCGCGATGAATCGATTACTAAAATAATCATCACCTAATTTAGTAATTGATTAATGGTTAACTGGAGTATACTGAGTACAAATAAAAGGTTGTTTACTGAATGAACAACACACTCAGAGCAGTAACTAAGTCAAATTTATACCGAATATATACATTTTGCAGTAAAGATAAAATATAAAACTTTGTTCTACCCAGAACTCCTCAAGTTACAATTTCAGCTTCACCTTCACTCTTACAGTGATCTTTTTATATCTGATTAATGGATTAATTGTCAGAATAATCCATAGATTAATATATAACTAAAATAATCATTGTTTTTAGCCTCAGTCTGCATGCAATAGCATAGTTGAAAAACACTCACATGGTGCCTACATCTCACAGATGTCATGGTCATGATGGTCATGATGAATGCACTGATACTAAGAGCCCATTCTTCTTGAAGGTACTTTGATGATGGAAAGGAGTTGGTGACGCAGATTCACGAGAAGCAGAAAGAGCTGCCAGAGGACGTGGGAGACGATTTCAGCAAAGCCGAGTCCTTCCACAGGATGCACGCCGCTTTTGAGAGAGACATCACCGCCCTGGGCAAACAGGTAGAACACAAGAGAACGGCTCTTTGCTGTGAAGGAACACAGCAGGCGGCAGCCGAGATGTGCACTTTGATGATTTGTATCTGATACGGCCAGAGAGTGCTGTAATATGTCTGCAACTGTGGAAGGTTAGAGGTTATTGTTTCAGAGGCAGGGTTTCTTTTATGTGTTTTTCTTTAGCAAGAAAACTATGCATCTTACACAAAATATATTTTTATCAATGATAAGAAAGTAAAATATTTCTGAGAGTCTTTCAGCTCTTATTTTGGTTGAAATGATGACAGAGTAGATAGGCAAAGTCTGGCAGCAATATTTTATTTGTTAAACTTTTAATAACTGGCTTATTAGTACTGAAGAATAAATTAGCAATAGCCACAAAGCTATATGCATTGGAAATACAGGACCGATGAGAAGTTTATGTGCACTAATCATTTTGAAGGCTGCCCTTCTCCTACATTATTTCATCACCATCAAGAAGCCCCACATCATGTTGTGGCCACCATCGTGTATAACAACAATGTTCTTAAACTTAAGTTTTACAGAAAGTGAGGTTTGATGATTAAAACTCAGTCACAATACTGTGTTATACAGCAGGACGTCCTGGGTTAGAACTGGTCTAAACAAAGGACACAGGGAAATACTAGGATTCTGAAATGATCCACACTTTCAGCGCTATTAGAAAATATGTGGAGTATCTTTAAAAGCTTAGTCCGTACCGTTTATTTAGATATTTGTGGGGGTGTATGCAAATATTTAAGCATCTATGTATACTTTAGACAAAAAAACCCACAATAAATCAAAACTTGTTTTTAAAATGCCATGAAGGTTGCCTCATCGTAAATGAACATGATAATCATGCTCGTGATGAGCGTAAGTAAACCTTTCATCACTACTGTATCTTTGAGAAAAAACACATTATCATGAGTCATTAAAATTACATTAATGAGGCCATTATTAACTGCTGCGTCCTTTCTCTAGGTACAACAGTTCCAGGAGACAGCCTTGAGACTTCGAGCTCAGTATGCAGGGGACAAACAGGACGCCATCCAGGCCATGGAGAGGGAGGTCGTCGAAGCCTGGAAGGGCCTGCTGGACGCCTCTGACGGCCGGCGGGCGGAGCTGGTGGACACGGCCGAGAAGTTCCGCTTCTTCAGCATGGTGCGAGACCTGATGGCCTGGATGGAGAGCATCATCCAGCAGATAGAGACTCAGGAGAAACCCAGGTGTGCACCTTTCAAACCATGCATAACATAGCAGCCATGAGATGTTAAAGAAAGTTTATTTTCCTTCTGGATGCGTTTTTTGTATGTAAGCAGAACGCCATTAGTGAAATGTAGAAAAACACTTAAAAAGCTTGGCTCTCTTTTCTTAATTTTAAAAATTCAGCTTTTGCTGGGGTTTTTTTTTGGTATCATATTTGCACTCTTTAGCTCTGTATTTGATTATTCACTCTAATTTTCTTGAGTCAAATGTGGAATAAAGTGCAACAAAGTTTTAACTAACCCGAGGCATTTATGCATAGTTTATCAAAGATCCAGCAGTTTCAGAAAGTAATTAATTAGAGAAAGCACATTGCACTGATCAGAAGTATCGTGAGTGAAGTTCCTTTTCCTACCAACAGAGGTAGAAAGGTTTCATGCATTATTTGCTCCTGTTTCTGCTTTCTACCCTCTCCTTCTCCTTCATTAGGGATGTCTCCTCCGTGGAGCTGCTGCAGAAGTACCACCAGGGGATCCGTTCAGAAATTGAAACCAGGAGCGCCAAGTTCACGGACTGCATAGACCTCGGCAAGTCCATGCTGACACGCAAGCACCGAGACTCTGCTGAAGTAAGAATGTGCTTAAAGACGGCTCCTTTTCTGCTGTTTGCGTTAGATTTAATTACTTTTCTCGGAACAATTATCCCCAAACAAACTGGGTTGCCTGAAAAGGAAAAAAAAAAGAAAAAATTCAAGTCTTCCTACATTCATCAGGGAGGTTAGAAAAGCAAACACTAATTAGAAATGGATAAAGGCAAAAGGAATTTAAATAAGCAATTGACCCTTGCCTGAATTGAGCGTTCAGTTAATTACTTCACAATGCTAATTCTTAGAGTATAATAAAAAATCTTGTGGTGAGTTTTTTTAATAAGGCTGATATGTAACGGAGACTGTATGACATTTTGTGTCAGATCAAAGAGAAGCTGGTTCAGCTGATGGAGAAAAGGCAGGAAATGATGTTCAAATGGGATGACAGATGGGACTGGCTCCGACTCTGTGAGTAATGCATTCCCCCGATCCCTGACTTAATGATGGAGCAGCATGAGTATCCGCTTTATCAAAAAGAGAGCCATAAAAATATTCCCTTTAATGCTCTCAGTGCTGGAGGTGTGTCAATTTGCACGAGACGCTTCGGTGGCAGAGGCCTGGCTCATCGCTCAGGAGCCATACGTGACCAGCAGGGACCTGGGCCAGAGCGTGGACGAGGTCGAGAAACTCCTCAAGAGGCATGAGGCCTTTGAGAAATCCACTGCCACATGGGAGGAACGCTTCTCAGCACTGGAGCGCCTCACTACGGTACGCAAAATTCCTGGACAACACTTATGCAATTTGTTTTTAAAAACATCACGCTCTTATTCTGCGGCTGAAAAGCTAAGGATGAATTCAGCCACTTTTTCTTTTCTTATTTTTCGTGTCAAAATTTTGTTTTTGTTTGCCACTTACTGCACAGTCTAAAGTCTAAAGCAGATATTTCCACAACGGTCTTGGTGTAAATAAAGAAAAAAGCTTAGAAAATAGCTTCAGAAATAGTTTTGTGATTTAAGGTTTTGTCAGTGAAGATAACAACAGGTTGCTGTGTTGCAGTTGGAGTTGCTGGAAGTGAGGAAGCAGCAACAGGAGATTGAGCAATTCATTAAAGACGAGCAGCGCTCAGATAAAGAAAGCAGGTAAAAACATTGAAACTATCAAGTGTGTATAGAAGCACTCAAAACTACTAACATTTATTTTTTTTTACCTCTACATGAAAGTGTATAACATTTAAAGCAATGTTGGTTTTGTTCTTTCTGGTGAATCTGCTGAATATGCCTTAAAACTACTAATAAGAACACAGTGTTTCTCTTTCTCCGTTGTCTTTTTTTCTGCTCAGGAGAGAAGACACAGGCTTCGTAGAAGAATCGTCACAACTCTACACTATTGAGGAACAAACTCTGGTTAGTAATAAAGTCCCTTATTTCCATTACCTATTTTAATTATTTTTAAATAGACTCCTTTTTATTCATGCATATTTTTTTTTTATGCATTAAAATTGAAAGTATTGTTTCCTGCTACAGTCTGGTGCGATGGAGCCCAGCTCAGGTCAGCTGGATGGAACTGCTGGTGACTCCACGATGCCCATGGTGTCAGAAATGAGAGAGAGCGCCTCTCTGGAGCTGGAGCCCTCTGTCTCGGATGTGACTCCCAGAGAACCAGAGAGGGCGGCCACCATGCCATTAGAAACCCAGAGGTCGCAGGCGGTGCTGCAGGAGGGCATGCTCTGCCGCAAACATGACGTGGAGGGCTCCGGAAAGAAGGCTTCTAACAGGTCGGGCACCGCCAAGAAATCCAACATAACCACACCCTCATCATGAGCATCAATAACACGTCTTGACTTTAAAAAAATGTATAATTTTTCTATGTAAAAGGATCACACAACATTGAACTTGTTTGCGTTTTTTGGAGATTTTCTAAAAGCTTAAATAGATACAACACCTCCACTAACAATTGGCTCCTCAGGAGCCTCTTGGGTTTCCTGACATCAACTCAGCTTCAACGTAGACAACAGTTGACAAGTTTTCAGTATGGCTGAAGTTGGCAGTTTTGAAATGTAATATCATCATCATGCCGAGGGCCTGTTCTCCTGTCAGTGCTGGTGGTGCATTTCATAAAGTGAATAAATCATTAGAAGGTGGAGAACGTCTTTCAAATTTTCCATCTCAAATCAAAAGTTAGATGGTCAAAACTGGTTTTAGAATAGCTAAAGGAGGCTAATGTTAGCCTTCTAAAATGGCCCCGACTTCAGCTCTGTTAAAAAAAGAAAAAAGGGTTATGCATGAAAGCTGGATTCCTGCAGGTAATCCAACTGGTTTAGATTAAATCTACCATTTCTGATAAGAAGTTTTCAAAAGCCCAGCCAGAAGCGTTCCAGAGAATCGCTGAGAGCAGTAAATAGTCTGAGATTTCTATGCAACATCGCAAGAAAGACATTTCTCCAAATATTAGTGGCTGTGATCCTGTATGTAGGGTTTGAAGTGTGGATTAGATAAAATTGGCAATAATTCAAAGCTTGTTTACCCATTAACATAACTGAATGTTGCATAAGGACCCCACAGTGCAGAAATAACATTTCAAATGCGTCACTAAAGGGCCAAAATACGCTATTCATGGCAATAATGAGTTCATGCCTCTAATTGGAACTGTACATTTCAATAGATAATTGGTACTGAAACATGCCTATTGTGTGTAGAAAGAATAAAGTAATTTAAAGGGATATGCAACACGTAACATGTCGGGATGTTAGTGTCTTGTTTAACTTTTGTCAAAAGGTTTCATCCCTCATTAGTGTGGATCCAGCATCCAATTATGGGCTGGCACAGCGAGAGCCACATTTGTTCATAAATACGAATACATGAATAATAAATAGCTTGTCAAAAACACAAGAATTACATCCAATTATGTTGGAAATAATTCAGTAAAAGTCTGCATAGTCCCCTGTAAATGATAAAGAAGAGACAAACTCCACGGCTGCATGTCAGAGAAAACGTTTGGGCTTTGATGGTTTAGGTTCCTCAAGAAAGAAGAAGAGAAACAAATGAACAGGTCAAAACTTCCTGCAGTCTGGCTTCATAAAAAAAATGAAATCCATTTTCAGTTCACTAATAAAGGAGCCAAAGATGATCTAAAGATGTCATTACCCATCCGCATGTCTATGTTCTCAACCTTTCAACTACAGAGGAAGTTTTAACGAGCCAGTTTCCGTGGTTGAACATCAGCAAAACTATAACTCTGTGTTAAAGCCTGAAATAATCCCGTCAGGATCTTCATCGCCCCTGCCTTCGTCTCTTTTACTTTCAGGTCCTGGAACAACTTGTACTGCGTACTGAAGCCGGGTCAGCTCTCGGCGTACAAGGACGCCAAAAGCTTTGGTCATGGAGTGACGTTTCACGGTGAGGACCCCCTACCCCTCAGCAATGCCACCTGGGAGATCCTCACCAACTATAAGAAAAAGAAGAACGTAGCCAAGCTGCGGTAAGAAATGTGTCAATCTCCTGTTTTCTCGAAATGGCTTATATTCAAGTAAATACTTATTACAGTATTCAGATGGGATTTGATAAAGGAATAGTGTTGGGTTAAAGCTGTCACATATCATTTCTATCCTACCTAAAGTTCTCTGACATAGTATTATTTTTTTTTATTGAAATATGACAGTCATGGCAGCTTTAGGAGGATTTCACATCCTTCAGAAGTTTCTGAAGCAACCAGCAGACATTCAGTCTCTGCTGAAAGTCACTGCCTTTACCCTTCACCTTCCAGCTGAGAAACAATCCTAAACTTTAACTCTGTGTGACAGCACTACCTGTTGTTTTCAATTACTGTCCCCATCAAACAGATCAGTGCTGTGAACAGGGTTCTTTTTTATCTCCTTATAGGTTTCTTGTGTTTTTGTTGGAGAAAGCCAACCTGGTTCTATGTAGAAAAGTTATCGCTGCCCTGATAAATCACGATTTAACTAGGAAACTACATTTTTTGGAAGGAGGAACCAAATTTCACTGGCCACATCCAGGCATCACATGATGCCACCATCAAAATTCAAGAGCAGATGAGAAACAAAGTCGCTGAATGACATCTAGCAGTCTGGAAAGTGAGTCCAGAGAACCACAGGAAGGCATTATCCACAAATTGAGAGAAGGTGGAACAGTGGCAAACTCTCCCAGGAGTTTCTGACCTACCAAAGTTACTCCAGAAGATCACAGAAGATTATAAAACAACACCTAAAGCACCACAAGCCTCACTTGTCACAGTTAAGGTCAGAGTTCATCATTGAACAATAAAAAAAAATGAAACGGGGCAAAATCGGTATCAACTTTCCTTTGGAAAAATATTCTGTGGATTGAGAGGAACATTTTAGAACATGTGCAGTTTGTTACACCTAACACAAAGGCTGCAGAAAACTACAGGAAGAGAACATCATGCTGACATTCATGACCTTAAACTCAGTTTGGTTATTCTGCTGGACTAAGATCTGAAGCACACCCATAAGTCTACCTCTGAATGGCTAAAATAGTTTATGTTTCATATTGGCCTAGTCAAAGTCAGGACTTAAACTCAGTTCAGATGCTAGGCCCTGAGCCTTTGTCATTAGCTTTTTCACTAATAAATGAAATCATCATTTGCAAAGTGCATTTTGCATTTCCTTAGGTTGTCTTTGAGTTTGATGACAGGCAACCTTACCGGACAATATGAGATTCTGGTCAAACTTAAAACTGATTACTCGTCACTGAACAGAGGAATTTGTAAATGGTTAAAAAATTTCTACCTTGAAAAATAAATGAATTTTTAAGATGCTTGGTTTCTGATCTCCTTCCACTGATTAATCGTAAATGTCATTAATCGGCATCAGCTGAAGACAGCTGAGGGGTGTGATTAATTTTCTGTGGTATCGCTCAACAACATTGGGCTCCTCTCAGCAGCTGATGGGGGATTTAAAGAGATCAATTATGTCCTCGCAGCAGGAGAAAGTTATAATTGTAAAACTTTCTCACTTTTCCACCAAGAACAATTTTTGTCTATGCAGAAGACGATCATAGTCATAAATAATTCATACTGTAAAAGTCAATATGAGAACCGAAAATTTAAAAAAATAAAATAAAAAATTAAAATGCCTTTTCAGTTAAACAGAAAGGAGAATCCGAACGAGGAGTGGCGGCGAATAAACGAGACTGAGACAGATGAAGTCAGGAAGTGAGACGTACGCTGTAAAGAACATGCTTGGAGGGAAAGAGGAACAGACAGAAACGCTTTCTCTACTTTTCAAAGCTGGGGTCTGTGTGACAGCCAGTGACGGGAAAAAGACGGCGCGGCTCCAACAAAACATCCCGAAATTCTGGATGCAAATATCATGGTGCCGTTGAATAAAGGGAACCCGGGACGAGGAATTCATCCGAACCAGACATGAATCCCCCAGAATGAACCACTTGGGAAAACACGAGCTAAAGCTTGTCAGAGTCTAAAATATAATAACGTGTACAAAAACGTCTTTAAACTTAAGAACCTCTGCACTGAAAACTGGCTGAAGTGCCGCAATTCACGAGTGTTAGTCAAGTGACATTTTGGAGCTGGAGGGGATTCTTATCAAATGTCAAATAAAGCTTGAGGATGCAGCTGGCTCCAGGGAGGGACTGCGAGTCGTCCCACCTGCCTGAGGCGGGGATTACTGGACTCAAATGTAAAGAAAGCTTTAATTACTGAGCTGTCGCTGTGGACTTTAGCTTCAGAAATAATTAAACACCATGCAAAAGTATTCACACCTTTTGAACTTTTCGAGGGGACTTTGTCATGCCAGAACCAAAAACTTTGAGAAAAAACACAAATTAACGTGTGATTTAATCTGAGGATAAATCCAGCTGTTTTCTGTTCTTCTGGCTGGAGAACTGACATGGATGGTTGATTGAAGCTTCGATCCTTATGGTGTAGTAAACTGACTTTTGAGAGAATGGAGACTGTATGAGATTTATTTTCCTCAAACTACTCCTTTTCATTCAAAGCTTTTGTTTGTCAGTAGGTGACACGTTCATTTTAAACTATAAGTGAAACAAATGAATAAATACATTAAATAATAAAAAAAAGTCTGCTAGAGAACAATTCTATCACATGAAATCCCAATAAAATACAGTGAAGTTTGTGGTTAAAATGTGACAAAACGTGAAAAAGTTCAACGTGTGCAAATACTTTTGCAGCCGTAAAGTTTATGGACATGTGACCGCTTGTCATAATCATAAAGTGACCGAGACTTACAAAACAGGATGCAGCGATACGACGGAGGTTCCTCAGATGCGTTTGCATGGAACAACGTTCGTTTTTAAATAGAAAGCGTTTCATTAAATGTCTTTTTTTCCCTTCGCAGCCTTGCAGATGGCAGCGAGTATCTGTTCCAGTGTAAAGATGAGGTACGTTTTCAAACTGCTGATAAAAACAATGTATCACTTTCACATGTGTTTGATGAACCACATGACAGTCAGTGTTCAGGGTTTAAATAGTAACAATCTCTGACGCTAAGCTGAGATTGTTACAGGTGGAGATGCTCACAAACATGAGTATCTCCACCTGTTTAAGCTAAACCAGTAAAAACTACAAGACAAAGCCACACACTGCCTCTCTGGGGGAAAATTCCCTTCCTAAGCCAACTCCATGTGGGTTTTTTTGTTTTTTATGGTATTCCAGGAGGAGCTCCAGCGCTGGAGCCAGGCCATGGAGAAAGCCGTTCAGACCCTGGCAGCGGAGGAGGCCCCGGGCCCCTCGGGGTCCAAAACCCACAGCCTACCCACCGCTCCCTCCTCCTCAGCTGCCCTGCCTGAGCCCGGCTCTGCCAAGAAAGACAAGGAGAAGAAGTTCAGCCGCTTTGCCAAGAAGAAGTGAATGAAAAGAAAAAGGAGAGCCGCCTGGAGAGGCAGTAGCCTAGGCAACCTGGAAAGAGGAAGTAGTATTTGTGTACGACCAGTCGGAGCAAGCTTTTTATCATCCGATTTCTTTCTTTCTTCTGTTTTTTTTGTTTTTTTTTAATATGATTTTTGTGACAAATAGTTTAGTTTAGGTTGAAAGCCATCACTATTGCCTGTATTTAAGCAAGTGTATGATTACAAAAATCCCTTTTTATTTGTATTTAGAAATGCTAAGGTGAAAGAGTAAATTAAAAGCACAGGAATGCTTCACACTCAACCAAAGATTGTTTGTAAAACTTTGCTTTTCTTTTTTAGTTCAGCTTCAGTTTTTTTGTGCTTTGTTTAGGCATGCTTTGACAAAGCCATATAGGACATTAAGGTATTTTCATCAATTTGCCTTATAAAATGGTTGTGAACTGTAATACTGTGCTGTTTGAGTTCAGAGCACTGAATGCTACGTACCAACGCAGAGTGAAATACACGACGTTTGAGAGGAGCTTTGTAAAACGCAGGGGAAAAGATTTGGAGATGAGGAAAGCATGGCGCAGTGCAGAACGGCGCGCGCACACACTGCTGGTGCAATTGCAGTTATGCAAACTAAACACTCTATGCACCGGGAAGAATCAGAGTGAAGAGATTTTATTTTTTTTTAAGTGGTAGTAGCAGTCATGTGGGTTGAGAGTACTGTCTTAACATACAGGCTTTACTCTCAACTCATCTCTGATAGTTATTTTTTTCCTGAATTTCAAATATATTCAACACTTGTGTAACAAACTCTGACTTTCATATCTATTCATTGACATGTACACACTATATATCTGCAGATGCATGCAGTATGTTTTACATTAGGTTGACATGGTGCTATCAAGATATTCCTGAAGAAAGACCAACTTGACATGCCTTATTTGTCACCAACTTGCAGTTGCACTAATGAAATGAGTTCTGTTAGCACTCTTCCGTCTGTGGGGTGTTTCATAAAGGTGGCTCAGGATTTCCAGTAAAAAAACCAAAAAAAAAAAAAGCCTTCAAACTGACCTATGAAAGGCTCGGACTTCTATGAACATATGGATTAGCTGCACTACATGGCAACATTTGGATTCAAATCATGGTGGGGATTCGTTTCTTCACAGGGACAGGGAAGCTGCAGACAGGAGTTAAATGCAGGGAAATCCTGGAGAAAAACTTTTTTAGAGGTTCGATTTTGCAGCTCAGGTTTTTTTTTTTTTTTTTTTTTTACACAAATGCAGGGATTAACAGAGAACCACTGAACCTGTTAGTTTGCCCTACTGGGAGGCCTGAGTTCATGGATTTGAAACATGCTAGGGTGGTTTGGGTATTTAACGCTTACAAAAGCTTGGACTGAAAACACTAAAGAACCTGTCTGTTTGTACGTTCTGGTAGCTTTCTGTGAGGCCTGGTTTTATGAAGGCAAAGCATACCGACTAAAAGAAGCTAAAGGAAAAATATAAATAAAAATAAGACAGTGGGAGCTGCCAGTTGTCCACAGCCTAAAGGAGAGAAGAACTCATTGCTCTTCTTTTTTTAATCGAAAGTATTCAAAATACAGAAGTGGCAGCATAATGCTACACTTGTGTAGTTACTTAATGTAAATAAATAAATGAATAAATAAATAAAATAAACACTCCAACAAAAGTTTACCCAGGATTTCATAATAGACATTTTAAAAAGTGATCTAATTTAAAAAGAAACGTCATAGTTGGAAAAAAGCCTGTTTGCTTATTAACATTTTATGATACAAATTGTAATACAAAATCAATAAATAGAAGCCACTCTTTATGAAACACCTGTCATCTCACTGGCTAGATTTCATTTAGACGATGCAAACAGACAATCAGCAAATAAAGAGTCAAACAACAGCAAGCCAGAATTTAAACCAGAGCCGTCACTTCCTTAGATATTAGAATAAAACACTAAAGAGGACTGGGTGTAGGTCATACAGCAGCAGGATGAAGCTGGGAATATTTATGATGTGAAAGTAACTTCACAGTAAAACACTGCATAATGAGGCAAAACCATTACCACAAGTAAACAAGAAAACTGCAGTATACAAGCCATGCGAGTCAGTGTGGTGGCACTAATTCAGTCTCTCACTGCTATCCTGCCTCATACTACAGGCTCTTCACCCCGAGCCGCAGTACAACTCAAGTGACCTCAATAAAAGCCATGTTTAGAAAGTTAAGCCAGACTGTTCACCTCAAGAGTTTTAATGATCTACATTTATGAAGAACCAATCTAGTGAATCTTCTCAAACAGTAAGCATAATGTTAAATTTGTATTAAAAAAAAAACACCTGAAAATGGTTTGAATGACTTGAATTGTATTTTATTTTATTTTTTTATTGGTCACTATATCTATAATAAGAATGTGACATGTTTTCTCTCACCTCCATCCACTCCTTATCTCTGTGCCATTTCTGTTCAGTGGTTTTTAATCTGCATTTTGTACTCTCTCCAGCTATATAAAATATACAAACATGTTGAGAGAAAACATCAGGACACATTTTGAGAATAAAGTTTAAAACCAATACCCAGGACAGTCGGCTGCTTTGACTCTTTCTACAGTTTCACATACATGTCTACACAGTGCTTAGTAACATTCTTCACGATCATTGAACATTTCCAGATTTTGTCGCATTGCAACCAAAAATTCAAAATTTGAGTTTTATTCCAACAGAAAATGGTGCAGCGCATTAAAGCAGAGCCAAGAATATTTAGCTCCTTCCAGCTTTAGAATAGATTTCATTTTAGTGTATTGGAGTGAGGAGACTAAATACAAATTCAGCATACAAAAAAAGGAAAAAAAAAAAAAAAAAGTCCTTCCAATTCATTATTACGCGCTTCCTTGTGATGGCCTGTTACATAAAGACACTAATAATCCAAAAAAACTAAAATAAAAAATGCATGAAATCAAACTTCAGAGTATAGTTTATTAAGTATAAACAAAGTGATAGAGACAGATGTGAAACAACTGCAGTGAGTTCAAAACAAGCCAGTATCTGTTAAGTCGATCTGAATATGAACAAACTAAAAATAGACCAATGAGTTGCATTTACATTCTGGTAGCTGTTGGTGACACGAAGAGCAGACTGCTGGCGGGCAGCTTCAGACTAATTAGATCTCAAGTCACCGGTAACAAGCAGAGGATGATCACTTAGAGCACCGAACAACAGCTTATGTCAATCTTTACAAACTCAGTAGGTGCACGCCTGCAGCCAAGCAATTGTTTTTTTTTCCTTTTCTCAGAACAAATAAGCCAGGAGATGCTGATGGGGGATGAGTTCAGGGCGCACTATTACTTATCGTTAGGCGCTCTACACCCTGTGAGACAGCGGCAGAGCCCCACCAGATACATCCAGCGTCAACCTTAAGCAGCTCATTTACATACTGTGTATGTTTCTGCATCCTGCTGCAGTTCCTCAGCCTGGCCGCTCTGACAAAATAAACTGAGATAATGTTTTATTGTCGGGTGTAATAATGCTCACAGCGGCTGCATTGTTTAAACAGACCGAGTGGATGCAGCAGGTCATACAATGACTGTTACAACACAGTAATTGTAATTTATATGGGGAAGATCACATATCACTAGATGAAAAAAACAAAAAAAAAAAAACACAAAGCTTTTTCAATCTGAACTTCTCATAGCTGCAGCATACGCCCAGAAAACCACAAGAAAAAAAACAAAAACAATGCCCGAGTAACACATTAAACAAAATAAAGAAAAAAATTATATTACAAATGTGTTTGAAGACTGAACATTTGTTTTATATGTTTACAGATTGTGCAATGACAGAGTATGAAGAAGTGAATTTTCTGCACATTACCTGATTTGTGAAGGAGCTCAGTCTCCAATTGGGAGCAATAAATCTTTATTAAACCATCATAAAAAAATGCAGTCAGGTTGAGAGAATGACTACAGTTAGAGAATATTTCATATTTACATCAACACTGCTATCAGAGAGAAAGACCTAAAAAAACAACAACAAACAAACCTAAAGATAAATGTAACACAGCTGAAGTTTTAATGGTGAAGCCTGGCCATCTATTCCCAAATTCAGTGTTGATATTTGCTTTAGGAGATAATAAATTAATGAAGGATTGGTAGTTATGAATTCTTACGATAGGAAATTATATTTATACAAGAACCTCAGTCTGAAGGATCAAAATGAGAGAAATTAATGGGGAAGCTTTTTTTTTAAAATCCAGCATGAAGAGATTTGTCCTGATTCACTCCAAAAATGCCCATTCTGGATTTATGAGGTTTTTGAAACAGAATTTACAGGCGAATCTCCAAGAAATATAATATCATTATAAAGTATTTTTTCCAATTCAACTCAAGAAGTGAAGCTCAGTATTAGGCATAGAGTTATGCATTTCAATTTAGATGACTATGTTCATATTCTGCTCAGTCCTTGAACATACTTTGTTTGTATTAAAAAAAAAATTATCAGGTGCATTGATTTTTTTAAAATTTATTTTATGAAATATACCACACTGTGTGTTTTGAGTCTATACAACGCAAGAGTTTCACTTTCCGAATGAAATTCCTGAATGATATTCCATGTGTAATTTCTTGGGATACACCTGTAAATCTGAAACGGCAAAAATATGGGAACAAATAATTGAAAACACCTTTATTCTCACTTCATTTCTGCTTGGCGGAAAATTTAATTAGGCATAATCCGATCACAACACGTGACAATGAGCTTCGTTACACAATAATAATAATAAACCTAGGATTTGAGAATTTGAGGAGTTTCCATTTTAGATTTAACTAGGATGTCTAGGTGTGGATAAGTGACTTCGGACGTTCACGTCACAACACACAGCGGAAATCTGAGGAAGAGAGAAACAACTGACCTGAGCTCGTTTACTTATGGTGAGTGTTCTGCTGCCATGTTGGGATATTTGGTATCAAACAGCAGTGGCGCTCAGTCAGTCGCTTCCTCTTTGGTCCAGTTTCTGATTCCCTCACCGCTCCAGACAGTCCAGCATGACTACTTACAGCGCGGCAGACGCTGTCAAAGGCACCCTGGCGTAAAGTTTTCATGATCTAAATTGTTTTTATATTTTCATCTCAGTAAGTAAGTGTGTGTTTGTGCAGACGTGTTTAATGTGTGTTGCAGAACTGGCTCAAAGTGGATGTCTGAGACGAGCAGAAGGTTTCCTCGTCTATTTGATGAGCTTGTTGGCTCTTGCGTTTGCTTCGTCGATGCGGAGTTTATTCATGTCCGCCTGAAGGAAATGATTATAGAAAAAAAAAAGAGAGAAAAACTTACATAAACAAATTGTTTTCTTATTAATGAAAAAACCAGAGACGAACCAACAAAGATTTGCTAATTGGCTCCTTAAATTGACAGATAAATATCTGTCAAGATTTATAAAATATGATCTGATCCGTAAGTCAAGATAATCTTCTAAATCCTATTTTTCTGCTGTTGCTGGGTGATAAATAATTGATTTTATCAATTGATTACATTTTTGGGTTTTGAAGGTTTAATTCTTGGAAAATCAGGATTTTTTTTCCCCCACCGATGCTCAGCCAGAGCCGCCATCTTGTTTTACAATTTCTGTTTATTTGGATTCATTTGAATTTCTTTCCAAGACCGCAACTCACTTCCTCTCTATAACAAAATATTAGGTCCAAGCTACATTCTCTTTATTTTATTTTTAGATTATAAAGTTATAACATTACAAGAATACAGCTACAATATTTCCAGTAAAATCTAATTTTTATTTTGTCAACACTGAAGTTAAGCAAAATTTCCTGTAGCCTCAATCATACAACTTCCAGAAGGAAGGATTGAAATAAAAGACATTTTCTGAAAAATATTTGTCATTTCTTTTTTATATAAGAAAAGAATAAAAAGGTTTGTTAAAACCACAAACTGGCAGTAGATGAAACTCTAAAGACTACCTACTTCACAATTTTTTTGAAAGCAACTACAAAAATTGCAGAATTTTGCACGAACAAGACGCCAAAATCGGCCTCAGACTCACCTTATCGTTGATGCGATCGATGTGAGCGTTCTGCTTGTCGATCTCGTTGCCCATATTCATAGCCATGTCTTTCAGGTTGCCAATAATGCCGCCAACTGCCTGGAGGTTTTCCTCCATTTCATCCTCCCGCGCATCGTTGGTTACTCTGAAAAACGACACGCCGCGGTTTGTATTTGGATACAAGGAATTCCCGAAGACGGGAAAGACAAGGAGCATTACCTGTTGACGTAGGGGCCGGACGGCGCCGCGGCGTTCGTCTGGGCCGTCTGGCCGTTGCGAACGCCTGAAGGCTGCCTTGAGACGACATTGGAGCCTTTGCCGTCACCTTCGCCCTCGCCCCACGTGCGTTTGTAACGAGAGTCATTCTCGATGGATGACACCCTGCGGACAAAAAAGATAAAAAATCCAGTTGAAAACTTACACTGCTTTACAGTAAACACACACGCAAAACTTAAGTAGCTCTTTCTTAGCAGGTTCAATTGTTAGCTACTGCAGATGCTAATCAATGAAGCATGACGGTAAAAGATTCCCTACCTGATGTCTTGATAATCAAAGTATCTTCTTTTCCAAAACGAAAGCATTTCAAAATCAAATGCAGCCTTTTAACGTCATTATAAATGCACATTTGCCAAGCAGATTTATGGTAAATGTTGAGTAGCACTCTGCTATCAACAACATTTGCAATTTATGGGTAAAAAAAACAGCAATAAATCAACAAACCAGCATCACAGAAGTGTTTCAAGCTGCATAAATACCGAAGCAATTTGCGTTTGAAGCCCACTGTAACTCTGCAGCGCAATTACACGCTCTCTTTTTGATACATTATAATTGCAACGGCAGGAAGATCGGCGGCGGCATGCAGGACGAGGCGAGAACGGGAAACGGCGGTGGAACGGACAGGCTACCTGTTGCAGGGACAGACGCACAGGCCGCAGCACTTGGACAGGTCCGTCAGGTTTTTCTCAGCCGTCCTCATGTCCTGGTTGATCTGGTCCATGCCCCGCTCCACATTCCTCAGTTGCTCTAAATAAAAACATGTTATTTTAATCATTTAAATAAACACTTTTTGTCGTCGTTGTGTTAAACCCCCCCCCCCCAAAAAAAACCAAACATCTATTTATGATGGAAGAGGAAAAAACTGATAAAGAAAGACTGCAGTTAGCATGAATGTGCAGCTACACTTAACTTAAAGAGCCGGTTAGAAGTTGACTCTGGATATGAATCAGCATTTTGAGTCTTTAAATATTCATCACGTCAAAGGGGTGGAATGAATTTCCAAAACAAGATTTTAGTGAAAATGAGCTTGATTTTCCATGCTAATACAGATTTTCTGATGTGAATATTTGACCGTTTTCACAGAAATTTAAGAGTTTATTTAAGGTCGTTAGAATTCCCGTTTGCTGCTGCCCGAGTGGACAAATCAGATGTTGTATTATCGTTCCTCCTGTTTGACAAGTGTCTGGTACAAAATAACTGTAAATTAGAAAATATAGAACATTTTACTCGGCCATTTTGTGCTCACATAAGAAAAGAATGAAACATTGGAACATCACTCATTTTTTTAGAAAAAGGTAAACCACATTGTTGTGGATTCTATTCCAACATTTAAACTCTTATTGCCTCAGAAGGAAAAAAAATCTCTATTCTAAATCAAAGAATACCTTGTTCTCTTTAACAGTGATGAAAAGATGATGCTGTGAACTCACCTCCTTGGTGTTCAAGCATCTCCGTGGTTTTGATTCCTGTCTGTTGGCTCTGGAAAAGAAATAAAAAGAAAAATTTAAGATTGAATTCTCACATAAGTGTAGACAGAAATAATTAAAAGGTGTTAAAAATTAAACAATTTTGACCTTGCAAGAAAAAATAATCCAAATTAAAAGTTTTAAAATAAGAAGAAGGACACAGCATTTTAAGAACAAAAGTTTCAACAAAAGGTAGATTTTGCCTCTCCACATAGTTTTCTACATTACTTGTGTAATAACACATTTAAAACTAACATTTTTAGCACGTTCTTTCAGGGAGATAAAACAAGACCTGAATAGAAATATCAAAAGAATAAGAATAAAAACATCAAAAGTCTCACCTCCTCTGCCATCTGCAGCATCCTCCTTGTGCTTTCCAGAGACTGGAAGAGAAAATACAGTCAAGATCATTTTTAGGACAATATTATGAAACTTTACTGTCAGTCACTGTCAGTGACTGACAGTAACATTAATAAAAATAAAGTGTCATTATTTACAAAATCATGCAGAGTTGGGACTTTTAAAGCAACTTTGCATTAAGTGTCATTATTTAGTGAATGACACTTCATGACAACAGTCAGACATTCATAAAGGCTCCTTCATGTTCAGGTGTTATGACAGTGACATGTCAGTCTTATGCAAACCATGTCAAATAAAGTGTTACCGAAATATCCTCAAAAAATATCTTCATATTAAGAAAATACTCAATCTACGTTGAAGTACTTGATTTGTGTTTTTTTTTCTTCCCAGAATTTTGCAATCTCTTATATTTGGAGCCACACACTAAACGTTGGAAGCTGAAATACTCTAATTTTAAGATGATTTTCCTTTTCCAGTTATTCCAGTTGGCAGATTCAGTAGGATTTTTGCAAATTATTTCGGATTACACTCAGACTACCAGCCCCTGAAGACTAAAATTGCCCCCCTGTGGTCTGATCTAATAAACATTGGCAGTGATTTCTGAATTTCATTGCCAACAAACTCCAGAGATAGAAACTTTTTGTGATCAACAAGATTTTCATAGGAGGCTGATGGAGGAGGGCACAGAAATAACACCACAACACCAACTGGTTGATTAACACAACATTTACAATTTTTCTGTTTTTGAAGAATGAATCATATAGACTTCTTATTGAATCTAAAACAAATTGCTTTTTCTCTCTCCAAACAGCCACAAAATAGGTTGGAGTCACTGATCAGGTAAAACTCACACAAAAGTAAATAGACAAAAAACACAAGAGGCAAGAAGTGGCAGTGGAAAGGAATGCAGTCGGTTCAGGTAAAGCTACGCCCTTCATGCATCTATTAATAGGAAATGCTGCCCAGAATCCCAGGAACAGCAGCAGATTAGCACAAGACTGCACAGTTGCTATGACTAATTCTTAGTTAACAACAGAGAGTCGAGAACAGATTCCTCATTTTCTCCGTTGTGTTTGCTCTGAATACATTCATTGGCGAGTTGAGAAACAGACAAACACAAATTGGCTAACGGGACGTGTTGAGCTCAGCCAGGTTTCTGTTGACTTAGCCAGAACATCTCTTGCTCGGATGAACATTACATTATTGCTTCTGCAATCCTTCGACTTGGCCAGTTAAGCCTAAAATCGCTGCCAAAAGCTGCCAGATTGTTGTGACGTCCCAAATCTTAAGATATAGAACAGCTTAAATTTTAGCACTTGTGTCGGAAAGCTTTAATGGGAAAATACATTTACCCTAGATGAGATGGCAAAAAGCTACAATGAAAACTTTTCACAAGCACATCTACCAGTAACGCATCTACACAAAAAAAAAAAGCATACAGCATGGCTGCAATATGCCAGGATTACAAAGTATCAAATTACATTTGACAAAAAAAAATTTAAAAGCTGTACTTTTAAGGTTAATAACCTATAAAATGAATTTATACACCTTGAACTTTCATAGATTTCAGCTTATTCTTTTATGCAAATTGTTTTTTTATTATTCTCAACAAACCAACACAAAACATGGCTTATCATCCACATGCAGCAAATTAGAAATTTGAAAAAAACCCAAAAAAAACCAAGTGTTTTTCTTGATGTTTTGCTAAAGAAAACAAAAATTGTTTTTAAATGGTGATATGCATTTGTATTTCGATGCGAATCTACTTTTATGTCTCTGTCAGTTTTGTATGTTTAGAAGATTTCGCCCGTTTGTTTTAGCAAAACAGCTCAAACTCTCTAAGATTAGATGGGTGCCTTAACTAAACATCAATATTCTGGTTTCCCAGAAATTTTCAAAAGAATTTGGGTCTGATCTTAGATGAACCCATTCTAACAAACACACTCTGATCTATTGACAGCTGCTGCCTTTCAGAGTAGATTCCCTGTCCATGAAGAAGAAAAGCCTCCCCGCAGCATTATGCTGCAATAACCAGCTTTTATTGTAGAGATTGTGAGTTAAAGGTTACGTGAAAAGTTATTTTCTGTTCTTCTGACTAAAGCTCTTCTTGCTCAGCCTTTATAATCTTTACTGACCATGTCTCACAAGGTTTGCCATCCCAATTCTGGACACCTGACTGGACTGTCTGAAACAAATGGTTAGGATATTGCTTCATAACGTCAACCTGCTGTCAACATCTCCGCAACTTTTTCCCTCAATTATCTGCTGTACTTTTTGGTTGTCATGATTCTTTTTATTCTCTAACGAACCTTTGATATCTTCACAGAATTTCTGCTGAGAATAAACAACACAAATGTACTTTATTTACCAAATAGCACATTTCTGAAAACCAAACCTTTTATTTATTGTGTATTAAAGTGGAGGGGCTAAATTCAAATGCATGCTACGTTTTTTAGTAAAAAAAAAAAACAACGAAAAGCCAGGCTTTTCCAAATAGTTCACAATTATTTGCTATTTAAATTTGCTGTGATCTTAGTACAATAAATTAACAACAGCTCAAGGTATATAACATTTATACTGCATTTTAAACAATAAATTATAATGTCCTGATACACAGTCAGTCATGCGTTGAGTGTTTAAGGTTTGGCCAGTTACCCAAAGCCAGGGTGGTTAGCAGAATTAGCAGCAGGACATTTCCATGCCCACACGCCTCCTTAATCAACCAGTCAGCAGCACAAGGAAGAAGAAGAAGAAAAAACAAGAAGAAGAAGGGTAGAAAGGTTTAGTTCAAACACAGAAAGCAGAAAAACACAGCTGAGACAAACAAGAGAAGTTTAGAACCAATACACATTAGAGCTGAGTATTTATTTAATCAGTTTGGTTATATGGTGTCCAGTGCTAGTTAAACTATCAACTTCAGAGTAATGAAACAGTTTGAAATGAAAGTCAACCTGTGAAAAGCACAGACAGGTCAGGAAGCTACCAGACTAAACCAGGAACCAAAACCTCACACCTTCCACGCTTTTATGAAGAGGTTAAGAATATTTTTTTTTTCCCTGTCCAAAATATTGTTCCATAATATAATAAAGTTGTTTCAATTTTTTCCCCAATGATAACCACATTTAAATTGTAATAATTTGCACATTTAGACCACATCTTTCTTTGCTTTTAGTACAGGTAACTGGATGAGGACAACATGTGATTCTGGATCTGTTTAACAAATGAACTTTCATCAATGCTTAGCTTTAGTGATGTAGGTGGTGGACTGTTTAGCCTTTACTTGGAACCACTGCTTCCTATGTTTACACAAGTACTTCACAAGAAGAACTCCTTCTGCTTTACATATTCATATTTTCCAGCTGAGTCAGTTTTCATTCATTTCCATGTAGAAGTAAGTTTGTTTGGCTCCTACAATGAAGTATCTGTTCAAAATCTGACTGACATTTTCACTTTCTTGCAATGTTAGCGTACCAATTGCTTACTAAAAGGTCACACAACTGAACTGTAAGTGGTACCCATGTATTCAAATAAATTTGTTCAATTTGAATAGACTAAGCAACTAAAGCCTTTAGTGTGAGCATCCAAAACATTCTAGGTTTCATTTCATTCACCAAAAAATGTAACATTTACTGAGAGAGAAACAGGGAGAGAAGAGGATTCAGTACCTCATCAGTCAGCTGGTTGGCTCTGACAGCCATTTGTTCCACACTCATCTCATCCATGTTGGTGCTGTCCTGCTTAGCGGCTCCGCCTGTGGCTCCGAGCTCAATATTCTGCGGCCTGAAGAGGGAGGATCACAAGTGAGTTAATAGTTACCGTTAACTTTGACTTTAATAAGATTTAACAAGACCCCAAACCTGAGTGTATAGAGGGCAAAGTACCTATGACAGCAAACATGCATATCGTCGATTCAATTCACCACATGTTAAATAAATAGAACAATATTATATTTAAAAGAAAAAATTGGAGTGAAAAGGAGTAACATATTGGTGCGACTCTCACAGGCATACTAGCATCAAGCAATAGTTTAAAGATTACAAAATCACTAAAATGTTTGATTACGCTATAATACAAAAAATATTTAAGTGCTTTATTTCAGATATTTGGAGGAAATTGAAACAGCGGTGATAGAGGAGCAACTCATTTCCCCATTGTTTTATTCTATAAGGAGCAATATTGTAAAAAAAAGAAAAAAAGATGCACAATGAACATTTCAAAGCTACTTAAAGCATATTTTGATGTTTTTGTTCAAAGAATGTAGCATAATCAAAATCCATATTTCAGTTCAAATTGTTTAACCTTTAACAGTTATTACTCTATACTATTTCAACAAGAATAATAACTAGAATTGGACAATATGTTGCTTATTGACCATTATCTCAATATCGTTGTTCACATAATCGTATTGAAAAGAGCTGCCCGGACTGCAATGAATGTTTGCTTATTATGCAAGAATGATGCATTCAGGTTCTCCTTGCCTGTAGTATATTTGGCCCCCAGTTTTACCTCTAAATGTTTTAAAGGTAAAACTTTTTGTTTTATCTCTAACTTGGGAGTCCGTTTTCTCAGAACCCAAAACAGAAATACAATATAACTTTTTTTAATTGAATATGTTGTAAATTATTCTACACTAGTAGGAATAATTATTGCTTTTTGCTTTGTTTCTTTTTTTTTTTATGAAGTTAATATTTTACATTTCTAAGGCTTTACCCTGAAACCACAGAGTCTAATACTCTCATTAGTCTCTGCTTTTATATTTTAGGAGGAGTGAGCAATACATGTACAAAAAAAGTGTAATAATAAAGATATATATAAATAAAAACAAGCATGATACTCCTCTAGTGATAGTGTTTTGTGGGAAGGTAAAAACAAAATTAAAGGAGTTTAAATGACCTAAAATCCACATGACCTCCATGACTTAATAACATCCTGCAACATATCAGCTAACATATATCCTCATACAAATTTATATGTATTTATATATGCTGTACACCAATATCTGCCAGTGGACAGCCGGGATGGTTTATTGACTGAGGTCTCACTTTTTAATGCATCTATTAATTATTAAGGAGATAAGAGCTCCAAACACTTACTGGGCAGAAACCTGGAAATGCAAGGTTCACTTATCCATCTCGTCTCATGTTGAATAGATTACTTGACAGCTGAATAAATGAAGCAGCTTGAAAAGGGGAAGATTGTTTTTTTTCTGATTGAAAACTCATCAGATTTACACCGATATGATATAAATATGCGAGTTAAAGCTCGCCTGTGATGTAAAAGCACAAGTCACACTCTGTGCTGCTGAACAACTTACCTGAAATATCGAAGACAAATTAGATCACTTATATTTTAGACAAAGGTAATGAATCGTAGCATGTTTAGTGCTGACTCAGTTCATATTTGAGAGGGAAAGAAAAATGCAAAACTTAAACAAAGCAAGGTTTGCTTCTAAAGAAGCAGTAGGAGGCTCAACACATTCTGGATTAGAAACGCAGAGTACATTTTAGATGCAGGGTAGTTAGCCGAATAATGTATGCTGCAAAGGACTTGAAAGCTGTAAATAAAGAAATAAACCTTGAGACTGAGTGCTGGGAACTGGAAAGATGTTACACAATTTAAAACTGATAGTGGAAGCTACAACAACCTTCACCAAACTTATGAGAATACTGATTACCGTTAACTCACATTTTTCTGACTGTCTTCCTTCTTTACTATTACATAACATCCCCACCACTTCCCTTAAGATTTGCTATCTCTGCTGGTAAAAACATACATCAGCTTTGGGTATTATGGGTAATTAGTCCATCCAATAGGCCAACTATATATCAACATGCAGCCCTACCAAATATTACAAGCAGTCCTTTGCTAAATTCAGCACACTCATTCTGCTACTTAGGATTTGATATATTGACCTAATAATATTTGATTAGCTGGCACACACAAGATTAAATGCAGAAAAGGCTGACACTTTGCAGACTGAATCTTATTTTCTTACGTGTCTAAAATAAATTAAGACAACAAAATCCAGGTTCTTCGATAGAGGAGGATAAAAAAATTGAGGAACTAATCATCCAAATTTATGCAACAAGAAACTACGAGATCATTCAAATGTATGCATCAGAATATACTTCCTTAACCATTGAGATTTTTAAAAATAATCTAATTACAGATAAAATGCACTAAGTTAAATGCTGTATTTGACTGGTAATTACTAATCAAGGAAAAACTGAATGGTTCTGATTGACTGGTGAATCTCTTTAAATAAAACGACAAAATAATTCTGTCTTTTTTATTTTTGTGAGTTTCTCTGAGCTAAACTTTAATCTAGCTCCTTCTCCTCTTACTGCCATCATGTCACTCAAACTGCTGGTATGCAGACTTGTTTACACCTTCATCAGACTAAAACAGCAGCTGTGAAGGAGGCTAACTTTTGTGGTGGGTGAGAAGCACAAAGCTCTTAATGTTAAAGGACGATTTGATGAAGGCTTTGCATGACTCCAAACAACAGGATTTTAAAGGGGACATAAATGCAATGTGATCATATTCTAATAAATAATTAGGAACATGAACAAAACAAACTATATGAAACTCATAAAAAGAGCATAATCGGAATATTTCCTTTGAAGAAGATCAATAGTCAGAATATTACTGTGTATGTAAACACAGCCATTGTTGTGGTGTCTCCCAATGTGACTTGTACTAATTTAATTATTCATGATTTCAGCTCTTTTTAGCTTCGTTTTAACTCTATTCTAATTTTCCTCATACCTTATTTGTGTTGTACGAGCATCATTTTATTTACCTATATTAGATTATTATATTCATTTCCTTTTACATCCAGCATGTGCAGCTTTGTGTAACAGGAACTATGAAGTTCCTTTTACTAAGAAGCATGCTGCTTCTATGAAAAACAGATTCATCCAAATATAATCTTTTCTAAATCCTGCATTGCATTTTCTGCAACATAAATTAGTAACACTCAAATTTAAGACCTACTCCAAGATTTAGAATCTCCTGCCAAGCGCAGTAAAAATTAACAAATGAAACACTACGACAGCTTATAAATGAAAAGCTGTTTGTCATTAAAACCAGAGCTGAAACTGTACCTTTAAGATGAGAGACGACATGCTCTCAGTATCACTCACTTCATGCAACAGCTGTGGTACTTTAACACTGTGTTCATTTATTTTTATTGTGACAAAGCATTTGCATACCAGATCACTTTAAAACAACAAGATTATATATGGCGACATTAAAATGCAAATAAGGTGCAACTCTGGTTTCTTTACCAGTGCTTGAGAATTATACAATGTCTCAAACTATTAAAACCCAACACCCACAGCAACAGTTTAGTAACTTCTGCCTGCTGATCATACGAGAACACAATAACTTCATGTTAGGCGGCTCAATGCAGGCTCTGTGTTCAGATCACCAATCAGACGTCACGATCCTGGCTCAACAGACACTTGAGCATGTGTCATCAGGAAGCTGCTGAGTTGATCAATTTGTTTCGCTACGAATGAACTTTTTTGTAATTACTGCTAAAAAACAACAACAAAAAAATGATTTTAGTCAGGAAGTAAATGATAATGAGTATCAAATGATTACTTCACTACCTGCAAGGCATGCTGTGGCAAACACGGTTTAGCTGTCTGGGTGGTTTTCCTAATTCAGAAACTGATGGGTGTGAAGAGCGTGGCGTCATTGGGATTTTGAGGCAATGCTTAATGATTCTGTTTGTTCCGTGTTATGATACAACCACCAGGAAGAGACTATTTAAGTGAGACAGAAGACATTCAAGTGACTGGCACAATACCAACCTCGGCACAAAGGTGACATGAGAATCAGCTCATGACAGGCTAAGATTCATCACAGATCGTTTTGTTCAGGGACAAGAACCAGTCAATCATAAATGCATACGCAAATTCAGGGTTTTTTTTCTCTCAATTTGACCCTAAGGTTTTTAGATAACATAAAGGAAGTACTGCTTTATTCATTTCTACGTTTCTTCCGCTCTTGTCAGCGCTTTTTCTTTTACAGGTTCAAATGACATTTTCCTGTTTTGCAAATAGCCCCGGACTTCAGATCTCTTATCAAACCTACAGCAGAAAAAAAACAAAAAAAAACAAACTAAGGTGGAAAAATGGGTAGTCTGCTTGGCAGCCGGCTCAATGATTTAATGTTGTTGACTCTACATTTATCTCTTATTTTCCTTTTTCTTGGACCACAGAGCACATGTTTCACAGAGAAAGTACAGCTTTTTCCTGACAGATCATTACACTCGGTATGACACGGACAGAAGTTTACATCTATAACACTGAAGGCGGATTTATCAGGAGCAACACGAGAAATTGAACATGTCGATAGGACTGTCAGGATCATTTCTGCTGGTGATTTAATGATGTAAAACTAAGTCTGACCAACAATCTATTAATCCATCAGTTTCAGATCACGTTACCATCACTTGTCTTCACTCTTTAGTCATTAATTTAATAATGCCAAGAATTTAAAATGAGACATTTTGATGGTTTTGTTCAGCTGATTTTATACAAGTCAGGAGAAATTATTTTAATAATTATTGGGGAGATAATCTGTCTTTATATGGAGCTTTATAGTGACAAAATAAACTCTCAATACACATTCACAGAAATGTAAAGTTGATTGGTGGGTTTCCAATCACCAGAAGTCAACAACGTTTTCAATCCGAAGGCTCATTTTTGCCTTCAGACTTGCAAAACAAAATTTGTCTATAGTCAAAAAAACAATCTGGACACTCAGCGTTTCCTGACAAGGTGATGCCATTTGATAATAATGTGATACACTGTCTTTTACAATGTTGCGTAAACCGGAAATGCTGAGGTGGCTGAGCTTTAGATTGGAGTGGCGGAGAGCTTTGCTTCCCAAACGTGCTGCTGCACACTGCCGGTCAGCTGGATGAGCAAAGGTTACTACCATTTTAACCACAAAACAAATATGGCTGTTTGGAAAATTTATGGAGGAGAAAAAACATGGACAGTATTGCTGTGGAGATTACAGGGCCACCTCCTGTTGCTCTTAGTAAAATAACATCAATTTAGTTGGCAAGCTATGAGCCCAGAGTCGTGCCAAGCAGCCAACTGCAGGCTGGCATCCAGAAAACAAAGCTTGAATAATATCCACCTGTTACCCTATAAAGATCAATAACAAAAACATTTTAACATTCTGCCCAATGACGCCTTTTACTTTAAAACTAAATCTAGCAGTTTATTCTACATTTTTGCTTAAGTAAATGTAGCAAATCACAACAACAATATAAATAATAAATACAACTGTAATAATTTATATAATTCAGCAGTGGGAGTAGTTGATGTCTCTTAGTTTTAAATACAAACTACTACATGATTTCTAATTTTTGAGGTGAAACCGGACCAACTAATCAAATCTTTATTACAATAACTTCAGTTCTAAGCACAAGAAACAAACGGACAAAAAAAATTTATTTATTTTTTAAGTGCAATATGTTTCGAAAAACAATTGCCAATTATATTTAGATAACGATTACTTTGATAATGACCGCATTAAGCGTTATGTTTTTTTTCTCCCCATAATCCAAAAGCACAAGTCTCAAATAAAAGGTTACAAGTCAGATTTTAATTATTTTTATCAGCCTAATTTAATAAACTAGCAGACACACGAGGAAAGATTTAACAAGCCTTAAGGACATACCCACTCATGTTGTAGGTCTTCACAGCACCAACAGAAAGTGGATTAAAAACAATAGCCTGAACAGGAAGAGGCTTTTCTTGTTCTTCAGCCCAAACTTGTTCCTCCAGATCTTACTGATGAACAAAGTGACGTCTTTTCTTATCCCAGTCACGTAGAGGTAACAACTCTGTACAAAGTATTTTCTTTTTGCTTTTTACTCTCACTGTGCCCATTTGTTCAAAGAATTAACAATTTCATAAAAGTAAGGTTTCTCATGTTTCATCAGGGTTAGTCATGGTTATGTAAATCAGTGTTTCCCAACACTGTCCTACATGTTTTAGATGTTTCCCTGCTTTAATGTGCCTGATTCAACTGATTGCAGTTCAATCATCAATTAAAATCAGCTGGACTGAAGCAAGGAAATACCTAAACCATGCAGGGCAGTGTGCCTTGAGGACCAGGGTTGGGAAACACAGATGTAAATCCTGGAGCCACAACAACTTGACCTATGACATCATGCTGAAAAGTCCCAGCCTGGACATTTACTTCCAGTTTACAGATGACACATTCAGGGCCCTGGCTGTGTCCCCCCCACAGGTAAACAAGTTTTATGGTTAAATTAAAGCTGGTTATTTAGGTCCACTACCACATTTAAATTGAGGCAATGCACTACCAACGCACCTGATGACACTTCAGTGACGTATCGATCACAAGAGAAACAGGTGCGACAAATATTAACCAAACTAGTCTGAACCAGGAAAGTCAAAAACACACCCAACAGAAGAAAAGTTGAACACGTAAGTCCATAAAACAAACTTTTAAAAGACACAAAAATACTTCTGGGAAGAGAGAGAGGGGAAAAGTGTCCAAATTTCCTTACATTTTTAAAAAACGTTGTGGTTGTTCTCATGTATCCTGGTTGGGAAGAGGAGACACAGCACGGCAACTCGTCAACCTAGCTAACTCCAGCTAGCTGGCTAGTTCCGCTTTCTTGTTAACTTAACGACACCGCTCAAACTACGCTTAGAGGAACAAATGACCAGGTATTTGACGAGACAGTTTAGACTTACAGTTAACCAGTTGAGGGGAAACTCCTCCTTCTTCGAGGTATGTAAACCTGGCGCTGGTCACTCCTGGATTCCTCCACTGACTCAGCTCCGCCGTCTAAACGAACGTGGTAGTTTGTCCGTGAGGCGTTGACGTGTCGTCGGAAATACCACCACTCATTTTATATGCAAGTTTGCACTGGCATACATTTCTGTGAAATTTGTTCTCAGTTCAAAAATACTTTGAAAAAAACATTAAAATTCGACATATATTTGCTTTATTAGTTTTATTTAACTTTAAATTTCCCAGTCCTTGCCATGTTAGTCATATGCAACGTGTTTGTCTTAGCTATTTTTTTCAGCTATTGCTTAGTTAGTTGCTCATTATTAACTGCGAAACTTAAAGTTACAAGTTTACTTAAATATGCCGAAAACTACGTTAAGTTTGTACTTTTATTAGTAATAGTTAGATTTTCTGCGTATACAATAAGCACATGAACGCAGCACATGAGCGCAGGGATGTCCTGTCATAAGACTCCAGAGGGTAGAAAATGTAAATATATATAAAAAAAAAACAGGCACTCCTCAGTTTCCCCACATGAGTGCAGCATTTACCCTTCACCCGGACCTGCCCCTGCCCCCCTCCACTCCTCTCCTCTTCTCCTCCTTTGGGTATTTTACATGAAAACACAGCACCAGATATATTCCGTAGTGCTTCTGAGCAGTGCTCTGAAATCCAAGCCTCTAGTTCTGAATCTGCTGTATAATCCCCAACTTTTTTTGTGCTTTTAGACACAAAAACCGTTTTCAAGGTGACTGCAAAGATAGGCAGACAGCCAGCCAGTGTATCAGCTGACAATGACTAAAAGCCAAGAGTTTTTATCTCGGTAACTGTACCTAAATGTTTTCCCACCTATGCAGCTAAATACTAACGAGGTTTTTTTTTTTTTTTTTTTAAATCCATTTACAGTCTCAAGTTTGGACAAATTATCCTCCAAACCTGCCCTCACCAGACATCCCATGGTGCCTGAATGATGACTCGCTCTCTTCGCCCATGTAACTTTTATGGAGTCTACATAGCATGCATTATTCAGCAATAACACCGAGACCATCTGGACTTCTGTGTGTGTTTTTGCCTGTGTGTCTATGGACGGGTGAGTGCTTCGTAGTTAACTTTCCTGCTGCCATCATTTCACGCCACATCCAACAGTGCTTGAAGAGCTAAGAATTAGTATTTCATCTATAATTACAGCTCAGGTGTGCTTACGTGTGCTCTTCCACAGCAGATGCGTATGTGGAAGAGGAAGAAATGTAGAGTCAAAGGACGTGTATTAGAGTCTAGCAAAATTGCATGCTCAGGATCAAGCTCTTTCATCACGTCTTTCCCCATTAATAGAAATGGGAGTGCTGCCCTAATTCCATAATTTCTAAATCATGCCTGTTAGTGGAATATGAGGAGACAAAGGTACAGGGGAGAGCGGAGAATAGATTAGTCTGCATTCTAATGATGTGTCAGGGAGAGACGGAGAGCGGCAGAACAAGAGATGAAGGGACGGATGGAGAAAAAGAGACTGGAAGAGAATCTTGAGAGGTTTCCATCTGGATTCCTTGGCCTTGTTTTCTGGCCGTTGCCAAAACCAACATCACAAAGCCAATTTTTTATTTTTTTTTTCCTACTGATTCTTTTCCCCATGTGTATTCCGGCCTAAAAATGTGCCAAAATAATTAAATGGTTAATTAGATCTGGAGGAGAGTAACGGGGTTACGGTTTTACACAGTGACTCGGTGCTGCTCTCGCTCTCGTGATTTCAAGCAGCACATCTGGTAATTTCTGGCTCCGCTCCAGTTGTATCACTCATCCATCTTTCCTCTCACAAGGGTTGAGATATGGGAATGTGGGAAACGTTTCAAGGCCTTGCTTGATCGAGCTTAATTTTACATTGGGCTAATTCCGCCCGTACCTGATACTTGTCAGGACAAAGAATTGGCTGACCAAGCGTGCATCTCAATATGAGGAGATAATTTCATTCCCTACTCTCCTCCTCACCAGAGTACCCTCTTTTTTTTCCATTTGAATTGAGCTCTCATATGAGGCAATTTGTTTGAAACTGGAGACATCAATAGCCATTAGCCTGCTTTTCGAGGCCCAAACATGGCAAGCTAAGGCTCATCTATTATTCATGCACCTCGCTTTTCCCTCCAAACAATGCTTCTTATATATTTTTTTGTGCATCATGATGCCAAAACTGACAAGTCAGTGGTTTCAAATAACGCTTTTGAAGCAAAGCTGCTGAATGTTTTACGCTAGCAGTAGGTCCGCTGGTGGAAGAGAGATGATCGTGTCGCTCTGGTAACGTCTGGATTTATGAAAGCCTGCTGAGCTAAGAAGGCAAGGAGATCTTCAAGTGAAAGTTAAAAAATTTCAGCATGTTTGAAATCTACACCAGTAGGTCATTGTCCGATGTCAGGCAACAGAATGAGGGAAGTGAGGTTCAAAGTGCTACTGCTGAAGAATGATCCTCATTATTTTTGCTCTGTTTTATTTTAATAAGATCCCCTTTATGAAGGGTAAAGACCATGGTGTTTAAAATCAGATAGTCTGTGCATGGTCTTTGACTCCCCATTGGGGAATTGCGCTCACATCTCCAGATTGCACCCACACTTAGCTGGACTAGTTGCTGGAAGACCAAAGGGAAGCCGAGTTCTTCAAGCTGAAGTTTGAATGTGAAATATTAGGCTGTCAAAGAAAATGATTTTTAACATAAGGTTTTTTGATATTTACGGTAGCACATACAAGAAGACGAGTAGACTTTCACTCCACCGTACAACGCCTGCCGGCAGAGCAAAATCCGAGTTGAACAATGTCGTTGTTTTTTGTTCAGACATCAGATCTAGATTTTTGATCTGCGGTGAGACAGGCTGTCTACAGTGCATTTCCACAGAGTTGGCGAAATAGTCTGTGGCAACATGCTTCTGGTTTCAAACTATCTCTCATTTGTCCTCTAATTGGAAGATTACATTGGAATCAGTTTTATCAAACACATTTTTATTTTAGCACAGGTTTGGAAGCTATCAAAGGAGTGCAAAGAAAATGTTGTTCAACCTTAAGGTTTATTGTGTAAGCTGTTGCATGAAAGCCTTTCTAAATTCATCAGAGCTCCACATCAATATAGTTCCTTGCGAAGGACCTAGGATGTTACGAAATTATATAGACCAAACCAGTTTTACTAGGGGATTCAATGAAAGGATACAAGCAAAGAGGTTTTTCTGCTGAGAATGTTGCACACTGCAATTTGTGCAATTCCACCAGCTGCACCCACGTCATAAACACATAATCCAAAATATCTCTGTGTTTGGGCACCAATCATTTTGAGCTGAGCACACAGAGAACCAAAAGGTTGAAGTTGTTTTTATATTTGTAAATTTTACTGGAACTATTATGTAGTCATTTAAATGTCCCTTGCAAAGTATCTAAACACGTTAAGTTTTTTTTTTCTTCACATTTTTGCCTTTCGTGATGGCCAAATATCAAACATTTCATATTTGTTTTTGCTATCAAAAAGAAAAAAATCCATACCTTTTCCTTACACTAATTCCTCTTCTTTGTATTGGTCAATCAAAGAAAACCCCAATAAAACAAACTGAATGGTTTATGGTTGTAACATGACAAAACATAAGAAAAAATAAAAATCAAGGTGAACACCTCTACAAAAGGTGAATACTTTTGCAGAGCATTTTCTACAGGGTCATCTGAAGAAATCTTGTTCACAAAAATCAAAATAGTCTGTTTATGTACCAGTCACTGTGAGGTGAACACACGGAGACTCTTGGGCCTGACGTTGTTTAATTTTTACGAGTCTTGCTGCAACTATAATAAAATCATATTATGAACCTCAGGCATTTTCCTCCTCATCTGTAAATATGATGTTTGGGCTTTTCTTTGAGAGCCCAACAGGTACAAACTGCGTAACATCAAACACTTCAGGTCGTCGTTCAAGTTTAGCTCAGCTGAACAAAGTCATCCAAGTAGATCCCTGTTATATATTTGTTGTTTTCCGCAGCTCTTATTTGATAAATCTAGTGAAAAGGGAGGGGGTGACTTGCAGTTAATGGCTGAGGCTGGTATCAAGCCCCTAACCTGCTGTGGGAGGAATCAGCCGCTCCACATGGGGCACACAGTCTAAGTGAACTACAGAGGCTCCCTGCAGATCCGGTTCTCCAGCCTTGCTGAAAAAAAATCCAGAGTGCTCAGAAGCTCAAACAAGCGCAACGACGGTGCTCAAAGATAATGGAAAGAAATGCTGAAGAACAAAAGTGGATCCAAGAAACAGTTTGAGGAAGAAAAAAAAAAGGCTGAAAAGCTTAAAGAAGACTCCTGGTGCAAACATTCTTCTTTAGAGCTAAGTGAGCTGTGAAACACGTCCTCATTTGGACATGTGCATGGATTATTAGCAAATCCAGTAGTTAACTTTTTTCAGGCCTGGTCCAAGGTTATATGTACCCAAAGCAGAATTGCACTTTGGGGCCCAGTTTAAGGTACGATCCTCGCCATTACACCAACTTTTAGAGAGTCAAGGATAACGAGAGGAAGTTTCATGAGACAGAAGTAGTCACAGAAATATGACCACAGCAGAGCAGAATTAATTACATCATCATTGAAATAAGACTTAAAAATATACATTTCTAAATATAAAAGCTTTCCTTGGTATTCATGAGGAAATATAGCATTGTCACAATCTGATAGTCTTGAGTAAATGTGCTACGGTTTTATAGTGTCGGGACATTAAAGCTAGAATTTAAAATGATCTATCATTCTTTTTTAATCGCAACACTTATTCTATCCATTTATGATGGAAAGACCTCCTTGCCATCTTCCTAGTCCTAATTACAACTGGGACAAAGATTTGGCTATTACAAAATGTCAACATTACTTCAATTTAGAAAAAAAACCCCCATCTCAGTCAAATACTTCTATTCCAAATCTACCAGGTTTAAATAATTTTGGGGTAAATTGTGTGTTTGAAAACATCATGATAGTAATCTGGCGAAGGCAAATGTTTTAATATTTTGCTTTTTCAAATGGGTTTCTCAGCTAAAGAGGTTGAGAACCACTAATTTAGACAAATTTAGACTCATAATTCAACCAAAATAAAGCATCTTTCTCTTTTAAACAAATAGCCTAAGCTGGTTTCTCAAACTTTGGTCTTTCTATGACCTTGAGATTGTTGTGCAACCATACTGCTTATTTGAAAGCCTTTCGGTGCTGCAATTGTCTTTTTTTTTTTAGTTGAGATAAAACAGGGCGACATTAAAATTAACCATTTTATTTCCCTTTTAGTTCAGTCATCACCTTAACTTTCAGTACTGAGTGATTATTATACAGCTCTCATTAAAGAAGATGCTGCTGATTGGCTAACACCCTCATGTAAGTTTGCTTTATAAGGTAAGAGTTGTATCTGAGAATTAAATCAAACTTTAGAACAAATCTTCCAACCTGTCAAGAAAGCGGGCCCAGCAGTCACCAGCACTCTTTGGAGATGTGAATGTAGGAAGTATGTTTTGCGCTATATACTATGCTAGTTTGTTTTCTCTGCATGCCTCCCCACATCTTTGGCATCAATCAGAGCAGGAATGAAAGTGCTTTCAAGAAAGTACAGCCTGTTCGACCCAAAATAGGAACTATATTTACCTGTTCCATCCTGAAAGTTCTGGCCCAGTTCACTGGATGTCTACGTAGTTCAATGCAAATCTGTGCTCTATATTTTACCTCTATCACAATTTCTTTGCCTTAAACTTACCATTAGATATTACAAGTCTGAATTAGACAGTCAGCATATATCCCACTATTGCAAATTAAACAGATGCTTGATAACTTTCACGTTTATTTGATAGAATAAGAGAAATTTTTCCTTGTAAGTGCTGTTGTAATTCATGCCTACAATGACACAACAGAGAAAATTACAGTCACGCCAGCATGTTCTCTGGCATCTCATTGACTTTAAAATGTAAAATAAGACTTTAAGATGTAAAAACTGTCTGGCAAAAACTTGATTTTTTGAAGCCATTTCCTCTCTTAACCCTGGCATATAGTTATACCCAGAATTACAAAACTCAGAACTGGCAGATTTAGATTTGAAAATAATTATTTATTCAACAAAGACTTTTGTTTTTGATAGGAATAATATTTTTATTTACATATTAGCTGAAAACAATAAAAAATCATTCAAACTCTTCTCAGTAATCAGTGGGGAAATCCTTACTAGCATTTAAACTCTTTTCATAATTACCAGCTTTTCCACGTTTCCATGGATATTTTGATGATTTATCTCCAGTGATAACCTCCAAGTCATTAGAAGGGCTCCTTGCCATCACTTTAATCTTTAGTTCCCTTCAGAAAGTTAATTTCAGAAAGTTAATTTTCCTGTCAGTCAGAAGAAACATTTTAATAAAATTAAAATATGACTGTAAGGCTAAACCTGTGGAGGATTAACTGGAACTTAACACTGCTAACCAGTCTGAAATGTATGCAAGTGGTGTTTTTGTAAACCTGTCCTGTCTAAATTCAGATGAACCTGGAGTCCACAGGCCACCAGTAGCGCCGAAGACGCTGCAGGGTTTGTTTACACCATGGGCTGGCTCCTGTAGAAATTAAGAAGTAACGGAAACGCAGTCACAGAGAAATGAAAACTTGACACCGTTTTCTTGTGGTAACCACTTAGTATTATTTAAATGGTGTATTTTTAAAAATCTGATCATTTTATACAGAACATTTTCAAAGTAACCTGTTAACTCTAACTATAAAATCAATGTAGTGCAGTAAAAGACACAATGTATCCCTCCAAAAATTTAATACCGTGGAAAGCAACTGACCATCGAAATATTCAAGACAATTAAAACCCCAGAACAGCATTTGAAGACATGCTCTTTTGCTACTTCCCATCGCTGGTCAGTCACCATGCAGGAAATCTGATAGAAACACAAGAGGAAAGGCTATCAAGCTATTCTGTCTCCACGTTGTCAGCAGTTCAGATTAGCTGTCACTTCCCTGAGGGGGAAACAGCTGAAGATGAGAGAGGGTGATTTCTTCTGAATAATTTCATGCTTTGACTGGCAGAGCTCAATAATCTCCACTCCAAGACTGACGTCAGAGAAAGATGGACTGGGCAAATAAAGACCCAGGTGCAGTCTAATACATAAATACAATCATCTGCCCTTTGGGAGGGGGCGTGGGGGTTTGAGGGGGAGAAATGCATAAAACGAGAATGAATTCACATTTCCACTGAAGAAATTCCACTCAGGCGGGTTGTTTTCGAGTAGACAAAAGACAATCTTTATTTGTGTGTTTCTCTCCCCGAGCCGACTTCTGCGCACGCCACCGTCCCAACTGAACGACCCCGACGGCGAAGGACCGCCCTGAAAACACCACGAACAGAAAAGGAGACAAACTCATACATGACGCTCAGACCTGGAGGCATCCTAAAGCCGCTACCAACTGTGGATCACAAACCGGCGGAGAAAAAGAAGAAACGATAGAGGGACAGCATCAGTGGAACAGAAGAAGAGAAGACACACTTTTGCTGTTGTTGTTGTTGTTGTAATCCTTCTGAGGCGATAACCCCATCACTGCATTCCACAAAGGAGTAATTAACAGTGATTTTAAATGCTACAAAAATAAGATGGAATAGGGGAACAAGCATTTCCCCTTGTTTGTGTTTTGTACACGTTTGCATGTCTTTGTAAATGTCTACAACTGCACTCTTTTTTTTGCATGTATGTTGGCAAGTGTGGTTATCTGTTTATGGATTGTTACGTGTGTGTGTGTGTGTGTGTGCGTGTGTTCACAGTGCTTACTCTTTATGCTCGAGTCCCATCAAACACACTCTTTCTTTGACTGTTCGCTCTTGTCCGTGCGGGCTTTCACTGTCGCTTTAAGTGTTTGTTTGTGTGTGTGTGTATGTCGGCGTGTGCATATGTGTGCTTTTGTGATGCTACCTCACACGCAGCTCGCTCACACACCTCGCCTCATTTGCCACAGTCTATGTGCTTCCCTTATTGGTTTAACCCCCCGGACCCGGGATCAGCTTCAGTCCTTGTTTACGTCCGTTGTGATCCGAGTTGGGCTTCGGGGGCCGATTTCCAGTCAGTTTCGCCCTGCGGGTCCATTTATCTTTCCAGCCCAAGCTAATCCATCAACGACTGAGAGCCCAGACAGGAGAAACTATGTGAGGAAGGAGTCTGAATATTACCCCAACCCTCCCCGCCTTTGATGTCTGAAAAAGTCTCAGGGAGAGCAAAAGAGTTGAAGCGGGATGTTTTCCGATTTTTTTTTTTCTCACCATGAAAAAATATATCAATAGAAACAAGTTTGATCTGAAGGTTTCACAGTGGTCATGCAACTTGAGTGTCGCCTCCTTTTCTCACCTGCCCTCCCACCCTTCACCCCCGCCTTCTCGTCGAATCTCAGAACCATTGATAAATCCCGCCAATCCGAGAGAAGGTACTGTAAGTGACCACAGTCATGACAATACGGAGAAAACAAAAAACAACATAGAAAATAACAAAGAGGTGGGTGGCCAGTGGTACATTCATACAAGAGAAAGTCCTGGTTCCAAAAGTCACCCAACCCAGACGACATTAGCTAGTGCTGGATACGCCTGTGCAGGCCAGGCCGTGATAAATGCTTTGTTTAGAAACACATAAAAGACAAAACACAGCCCACCTGAAAATCTACATCCCACCAAACCCACCCATGACATCCCACCCAACCCCCCACCCCGTTAAAACAGGCTATGGTTATACTTGTCGCCAAGATGCAAAGTCAGAGCTCCTGGAAAATCGTAGCGAACTCACACAGCCAGCAGTGTTTTGCCAAACGTGTTTATACCACTTGAACTTTTTCACATTTTGTCACATTACATCAACTTCCATGTGTTTTACTGGGGTTTTATGAGCTAGAGCAACACCGAGCAGTATAATTGTTCCAACTGTTTTTGCGCATAAAAATGTGAAAGGTGCGGCGATTAGAATTCAGTTCTGTTCTCACAGAGCTCTTTCAGTCCATCATCCGATTATGGAAAGAAACCATATCTATCAAGAGATGAGTGTCCAACTATGCTGACATGCAAGAAAAAGCTCCAGAACATTTGAGACTTCCCTAAAAATACAACTAGAGATACAATGGAGGAGCTTAGATCAAAGTGTTCATGTGTTAGAATGGCCCAAAGTCTAGATCTAAATGCAATTAATAATCTGTGTCAGGACTTGAAAATTGAAGTTTGCAGACTCTTCATCCAATCTAATTGAACTGCAGGTATTTTACAATTAAGAATGAGACAAGCTGTTGTAGAGATGTGCAAAGCTGGCAGAGCTGCAACCCCAAAAGACTTGGAGAGAAAGATGGAATACAGGAGGGAGAATGTATACGCCTGCCACATGTTCATATTTTTATTAAAAAAAAAAAATAATTAAAGAAATTTATGTCGTATGCCACAATTATATGTTGTGTTGCTTTGTTCTATCATATAAAATGTCAGGAAAATACACAAAAACTTGTGGTTGGAGATTACAAAATTGTAAAAATCTCAAGGTGTATGAATAAGTTTCCTTTGTAATGCAGTAAGTTACATTTCCCACTCTGCCTTATTGTTTTGTTTTTTTTCCCTCAGCTGTTTTCTTTCACACTTTTCTTTTCACATCACAGCAAAGTCCAGGTCACTTTTCTCCTGCTCTCGTCGTAATTACTCTCATCCTCATTGCACTTTGGAGATGGTCTACATCCTATTGAATTCAAATTTCAATGCGAGCTTAGCCACTTCCAATTCATAGATCGAGGAAGCAGCGAAAAACCAATTTTTGTGCATTCAGGCCTATCGTACGATGCCCCTCTCACTCCCCCAAACCCCCTGCCTTGATCGGAGGATAGGAACTGCACTGGAACGACAAGTTTAATCATAGCCATGGCTACATCTAACCCCATCAGTGGGCAAGAGTCAAAAGTCAAAAAGGACCCCCTGATATGAGTGCTGAGACATTTCGCTTGTGTTTTCAGCTAAAAGGTGCTGCTCCACCGAGGATTCAGGGATAAGAGAAGGAAGGGTAGCTTCCCAGACTGCTTAAAAAAAAAAAAACAAAAAAAAAAAAACATTGCAGGTAATCCAGGAAAGGGTGTCTGTGGCTGGGCGCCATAAAAGGAGGCTGGCAGTGGAGGGTGGTTGGTGCTCATACTGCAGGTGGAGGTGGGAAGAAGAAGGAGGGTGGAGGACAGAGGGCTTCCCTGAGGGGTGGTGGATTTAGAGGGACAGCCAGCCCAGCCCAGCCCATCATCCCAGGATGGGCGCTCCGGGAAGAGGAGGGAGACGGGGGTGGGGTAGTCACAGCCTGAAGATGGGTCCCAGGACGAGCAGGGCCAGAGCCGCTAACAGAACCGCCCAGCCTGCGCCGGAGCCCGGACCTCCGTCAGTCAGGAACGGCTCCGGAGAATCGTATCCCGACCCATCTGGAACAGAGGCAAAGAGAAGAACAAGAAAACGACAAAATATCTGAACCGAGAAGGACGCGCAGACAGATGCAAAAATAAGACAGGCTTTAAAACAAAACAGAAAAAGAAAAAAACAACAACAAAGGAGAGACAAGTGGATCAGTCAGGGTGGGGCGGTAGACTGAAAGCGAGTGACAAATCACAAAAAGAAACCCCTCTTCATCCTTGAGCAGCTAATGAAAGGCAAAGAGTATACAGCAGAAAGAAATGCAGAGCCGAAAAGAGGGAGACGAAGAAGACGACAGCAACAGAGCTCTGCAGGGGGGTTAACCAACCTAATTACAGTTTAATCACAGAGACTCAGAATCTGGAGCAGCTGACACTCACACACACACACGCATGCATGCACACACACATTCGCTCACACAGCACAGATATGAAACACAGCTCACTCACACAGTGACAGCATTTCACCAAGGAGATGAAAGTTGCAATGTCAGACAGATTACTTCAACTGCACACAGATGAAAAAAACAACAAAAAAAACAACAGAAACTTAATGAAAAGCAGCAGCAATGACAATAAAAGAACATATGTTGTATCAGTAATAATGCAGGAGAGATTTTTCTTCCTCTGTAGTGGAGTATGGAATGATCTGAGGCTGGAAAGCTGTGAAAAAAAAAAAGAAAAGCTGACATTCCTTTGTGATGATCTTCAAAGCCGTGTCGTTGTCTGGGGTGTTACTACGAAGGTTTGATTCTTTCAATCAGGTTTATTTTTGAACCCTCCTGAGGTCAAATTGGTATTAGAACAAACGCACATGTAATTTTTTTATTCTTTTTTAAATAGTGAAGGTGTAGTGCAATGTAAGCCAGAATGTGATCCCCATGTATGTTAGGCTTCCTATGAGGTTTTTTTACATGGTAGAATCAGAGGCCAATGTGGAACACTTATGTGAGAGCACCGAGTCCAATCTGCACCCAGGAAGCCATTTTGGAAATAGATTATTTATTTATTTATTTTTGTTTTTTTGGAGAAGTAGCGCCTCATCTTCACATTTAGAAACAAGCCCTCCACATTTAGAAAAACAAATCAATAATTCATCTGTTACGTAAAAGTCACCAATGTTACAAAACTCATGCGGTACTTTTTAGAAGTACTTACACCCCTCGAAGTTTTTCACATTTCGTCACAATATAACCGCAAACATTTATATTTTATTGGCAAATTTATGTGATAGACCAACACCAAAGTGATACACTGCTTTCAAAATTTCTTTTAAAAGGAAAATACAACTAAAGTATAAATAATATTAATATTACTTAGTCTCTAGACATCAAAAGGCCCACCGCTGGCAGCATTTTAATAAGGTAAAACCCACTAAAATGCCACCAAAATATGAATATTTAGCCACCTCTGCACTTGAGGAGTAATGTAATATTGAATATCTTTCACTTTTATAGATGTTTTTATCAAAGCCAGACAAAAATGATCTTTTGATTTGATTGATAAACTAATATTTAAGCACACATCTGTTATCTTGGAGGTCTTATTTATGTTTCCACATCACACTTTCATATTTTAATTTGTTAGAAAAATTAGGTGTCCTTTTTTGATTTCCACTTAACAATTGCACACTGTTTCAGGGCTGTCCAACGTGTGGTTAAGTGGCCATTTGCAGCTCTCTGGAAAATTTTATGTGGCCCCTGACCACAGAGTGAGGCAACTATGACCTGAACAATTTTTACATATCTTTTAGGTCAACAATTTTTACAGACAAATAAAATCGTCCAAATATGAAGAAAAAGGTCTGGCTCAACACAAGTTTTTTATCCATTGACTGGGTTTTTGTATTCATCATAATTTTGTAATATTTTACAACTATTGTGGATGCTGTGGTGGTGCAGAGGTTAAACACAACTCACATAAGGAGGCCTTAGTCAATAAAATCTTGCATGTTTTAGTTTATTATTTGAGCAGATAAAGTAATAAATGTCACATAAATAAAAAAGAAAAAGAGAAAAGAAGACCCACAAGCACTTTCAACTTGACAATTTTGGCCCTGATGACAAAAAGTTTGTACACCGCTGCATCACTTCGTGTTGGTCTATCACATGAAATTCCACGAAACTGCATAAATGTTTGCCTTGCCAAGGAATATAAAAGCTTTTGCGACGCATGGATGGAGTCCTGTCTCGAATCTTCTGAGGAAATCCGGTATGCAGAGTCACGCTGAGGGTTGGTCACCATTTTTAGAAAGCACTTTTCAGCCGTTTCTGTGATCTTTTTACAAGGACAGAAGGTCTCCTTCACACCCAGCGTGATGTGAAGTTATTTGATGTGAGGTGTGTATGCCACTTTGTGCCTATGCGCATGCACACGCGGCCCCTCGCGTGCACTCTTGTGTACGCCTGTACGCGTGAACGCGTGTGTTGTCAGAGTGTGTGTTTTGTGTCTGAAGGTGTCAAAGTGTTGCCTGGCTGGTCTTTGAATCAGAGGAGAGACTGTTGCCAGGGCATTCCATCAGACCTCTTATTCTCCTCTAATTTTACTTTGATAGGCAATCTGGACCTTTGTGTGCGTGCGCTTGCGCGCGTGTGTGTGTGTTTAGTTAGAGCATGACTTACCTGGAGGTCTGACATACACCTTCAGCTTTAGACATGCCCGGCCCACATGGTTTGGGTGAGGAGACGCTGTAAACAGAGAGAGATTGGAAAATGCGATCAGTTTAGAAATTGAAGCATTGGTGTACCTGATTACATTCAGGAAGCATCCAACTGATAGTGTTTTAGTGCTTTTTTATTTTTTTGGGCCAGGTGTCATTAGGTTTTGCATGGTGGAGGTGATGTGGAGGTGCTGCGCTTGCGTGTGGAGGGAGTGTAAACACTGTCATTGACTATAATGGGTGCATAATTACTGCGGTGGAGACGCAAGCAGTGTAAATTGGGGGTTAATATACGGTCACTGGATGGACTCAATTGGTTGCCTCCGGGTAGGTGGACACATCTAAACTTCAAAAATAAGGCAAGTGCACAGAATAAGATCCAATAACCTTTGCATTTAATACGTTCATATACTACTATACTCATACTTGAGCAAAAATTGAGTAAGATTGCTGGATACCCTTTTCCAGTACAAACATATTTTAATCAGAAATATGCGAGAAACTGACACACACCTTGATTCTTGTTTACATACCAGCTTTGTTGTTCTAATGTTATTTTCTGGTCTTTAAAATGCCAGAAAAGAGCATGAAGACATTTTAGAATATTAAATCAGATATTAAGATTTGCTACTTAGTAACCGAGTAACCTTTTTACCAAATGTGGTTTTACTCTTACTTTTCTGGGAAATCTACTTTTTACTTTTACTTGAGTAAAAGAATGTTGTAGTGCTACTCTTACTCGAGTACAATTTTTAGCTACTCTACCCACCCAGGGACCCATATGCCATGATTTGTTGATTTTGAGGGGGACCCAAAGTGCAACAAGACATTTTCAGATACAATCTGAAAAATAGTTTAACAAAGACACCTATTCAGGACTCAGGGAAAACTAGGAACACACAAACGCAGTCAGCGCATGCATGAACGCAAGAACCCAGCATCGAACAATGACACAGGTGAGAAAATACGTACACTCAGGGTTAATCAAGAGAACAAGGAACTAATTACAGAGGAGGGATTAGACACAGCAGATAAAGGCTGAAGAAAATGAGGAAATAATCAAAATACAAACGGATGAAACCCAAACACCACAGAACCGTGACAGCAGATGACAGTAGAACGTCAGGTAATGCATGTTGGAGGTTGGATCGAAGGATTTCAGAATGAGAAAACATGCAGAAACATCAACAAAGGAACCAGGGCAAATGCATGAATAGAATCCAGCAGTGAGAAAAAGAGCCTTAAATACAGCTGCTGGGTGAGAATCTGAGCAGAGATCTGAGGGAAGGCTGAATACTGGAGATAGGAGAAGTTAAATGGAAACAGAGCGGATCTAACAAACCAAAAGGACTAAGAATTTAAATCAAAATGCACAGAGTAATAGACAATAAGAACTAGGAAACTCAGCACAAAAGATTAAGAGACTAATGGTAGCAGGCTAAATAAAAACACAGAGAAGTGTAACTTGCTAAGGAACATTTAACCAAATGTCACTGTGGGCATATGTTTGTAATTGACCCTTTATGTGGCATTTGCCCCTGTGTGAATTTAAGAAAATATACAAAAATGTATCCAATAACAATTTTGTACACAAAAATGTTTTAGGATGCCAAAAAATCAGATTTTTGGATAACAAACATTGCCAAATATTGATTTAACAACGCTTTCTTGGCAAGGACTCTAACTTTTTAATTTCAAGTTTTATTAAAGATCTAAAAATGTATGCAAAAAAAAAAGACAGAAACTAGGTTTTTTTTAGACAGATATTTTGCTATTTTTCACGTAAAACCTGTGTATTCAGGGTGATGATGTGAGTTTATAGAGTATATAGAAAGTTTATTGGCATTGGCCTTTTGGCTTCAATCAGAAATAACAAATAACTCCAGCTGAGTAATGCGGGCCTGTTAAATGCCTCCCTCTTTTCTCTCGGCATAATTTACTGCCGCTTCCTCTCAAGCAGTTTTACAATTATTCAAATTGCCTGCTGGGTTATCCCATCACGACTTACTTAACCCTCACACTCTATGTCATGGATTTGCTTGAGAAAAATTAAAAGTTAAACGTTTTTAAAGTAATAACGAACCCTCTCATCTTTATTTATTTTTTTAAACTGACCTTCAGCTTTGAATTTCCTATTTTTTTTCTCTTATTTTTATTTTTAATCATGGCCACTCGCCATTTTTTAAACTAATGCTACAGCGGTTTTAAAGCACAATGTTTTACATAAACTAATTAGAAGGGTAAAAAGTCCCAAATTTTTAACACTCATACTCCCATTTTTGTTTAACTCTGTGTAGCAGCAGCACAAAATTGACTTCATCTGCAGGTTAGACTATCTACACTTTAAGAGGTACTTTGTATATTTTCTCAACAAAGGATTAAAGTTTCTCAAAATGTTTAATTTCTTATATTTAAATAGCTAAAGAATGACTTTTTGTTTTTTTTACAGTTTAATTTTTTTTTTCTTTGTATTCTTATGTCAAACTCATACAAGTTGAGAAATACTTAGAATTTCTCAGGTCTGGATAAATATGGAAAAGAGATAGCTTCTGTTTCTGAGATCCTAATCAGTCTCTAGTATTCAGCAGACTCACTTTTTTGGTCCGGTGTTAATTTTCCGACACTCAAAATATTCTGCATGCAGGGAACTACTCTTTTTGTCAAAACCAGATTTTGTGAGACAAAAAGCTGTTCTGTTGACAAATTCGTCCACCTGAGACGGAGGAACCAGAACAGCTGGATTCATAGAGAGAGTAAATTACACTCAGTATTAGATGACACTTGAAGGCAGCTGCACTTGGTTTTATTTGGTGGAATCAGAGTAAAGGGAGGTAAAAGCAAATGCTCGGCAGATTCTTCCAGTCTTAATTTGGAAATCTTGACAAACGTGTATCCCTTTCTTTCTCCTTCACAGTTATGCACTACTTTGTGTTGATGCATCACATAACATCTCTGTGAAATCCACTGAAGTTTGTGTTTGTAAAGGGATAAATGACAATCTGCAAGTCATTGTCAGAAAACCGCATCAGTGTCTAACGTTAGCAGTCATGTTATTTGGCTATTTTTCATAATTAAATCAGAAATACATCCCAAATGACACACTTCTGATTAAACTAACCATTAAAAATCTGTCAAAATGTGGAATTTATGTATTTATTCATGCAGTCTTTTTAGTCTTTTTGATGCAGTTAGTCTTTCATTTGGCTGAAGTTGTTATTTCAGGTCCTTTAAAGCGCTCCTGAACCAATGTTCCTGAGCTTGTGAAATTCTATAAACACACTGAGCAATGTAAACAACTCTGTAATGGATCAGCCTGCCCAATGGGATTCAGTCACACTCACATTCACACCTAGGGGAAATAACTGCCTCTCAAATCGACCTGACTTGAATGTCTTTGGAATTGGAAAGGAAATCCATGCAAAATCCCAGCAGATGCAAGTCCCCACTTGCTGTGAGGTGACAGTGTTAACCACAGTGCCGCTGAGTGGTCTGGACTTTATGCTTCTACCCCCTGAAAAGAAGGGGAAGAAATGTAAAAAAAAAAATAAAAAAAGAGAAAAAAGTTCCAGTGATTCAAACTTCAAAGTATAGTGGATGAAATTGAATCAGGGTTTTTAGTCCCACCTCACTCTGATGTGAAATAGAGCTGGAGACCTCAGAGGAGATGGTGGCCAGAGTTTGACCACTCACGCATGTCGCCGTGCACACACCCGCACCGCCCGCACACACGTGCGTGTGCAGGAATGCGTGCTGCACAAATGTGGGAGAAGAACTATTGTTTTTCCTCCTGTGAGGAGGTCTGCATATCCAGAGACCATGGTGACCTCACAGTGGACCATCATCTGGATCCACAGAGCGCAGGAAATAAATGTGACCCTTCCTTTGCCCTTTGCTCCCTCCCTGCCTTTCATCAACTCCTCCCTTCGTTCATCCTTCTGTCCTTCACCTCATTTGCCCTTGACGTAACCGTTGCTACATTCCCAACCCTTACATGTTGAAAATAACCTGGCTGTTTTTCCTCTTTTCACTGTTTTGGGAACTCTGTTACATCCTGGAACTTTTTTTTTCCTTCTCTTCCTTATGCCCCCTCCCTTTCGGTTTCCCCTTTGCCCTTTTCCTTGTTTTATCAACTATTCCAGCACCTCTGGTTCCCAGCACATCCGCAATCCGAGCTGTCCTGAAAACCCATTGAAAACCACTCAACCCCATCAGATAGCAGCTGGGAAAAGCGAGTGTGGGGTGGAACTGACCTGTCAACATGTCAAGCACATGACAAAACACACACGCACACACGACCTGCCTGCATATACATATATATATACACACACACAAACACACCGAAGGACGCTCTGGCAGGCCTTGGCCACAAATCACCATCAACACTCAACATGTTTCACAAGCCAGTGAGGAGAAAACGCACACAAACACTGGTTCATCGGAAAGGTCGGCTGTTAAAGTCGTCATGGGCAGCAGTTCCACAACAGGCCTGACCAGCACGTGAGTTCGAGGCTGCTGGTTTGCTCCAATCGGAGATAGAGAGAAATGAAAATTGAGCACCAGTGCTGTCAATCAAGATGACGGACGTGGCCTTTCACAGACTCACGATTGTTTGACAGCTGACCCCCAAGTCGAGCCTTCCCCGCCCACCCCGGACAACCCCGGACAACCCCGGACAACCCCCCATACACACACGTAGCGAAAGATAATCACAAGCACTCCAGTCATCTGGAAGCACACAAACCCAAGGGGTTCCAGAGACACAATACCAAAGTCAGCAACTATACAAGTCTGGAGGGGCCCAAAGTGTCTTAACGTAAGATGAAAAACAATGTGTGTGTGTGTGTGTGTATGAGTGTGTGTGCTGACTGGGAAAACAGCAGCATGACTTGTTATCTGCGCCTCTTTAGCTTGCCGACTGTTGCCTGCTGTGCCTTTCTAGTGTTGACAGCTCAAATACCATACTCGCAAATATTAGAAATATTTATATTTAGATTATCATTTTCACACAGGGACACAGATTTTTTTATTGCTTTGTGATTGTTTTTTGCTTATTTTATTGCACTGCCAAAAACAAAAACTGCTTCTGCATGACAAGTAAAATATGAATGCAGAACAGCAGGGAAGGAGTGAATCAAAGCCTTAGACGCTGTCGGTCAGTGTTTTTTCTTTGGCTTCTTTTCTGAAAGCACTCTCAGAACCGAGGCAATATTGATGTAACATGAGAACCATGTCCAAGGGCAGAGAAACCTGTCCCACTCTCAGGCCGAACAGAAACCTGTGGCTCAGGACCTTCATCCTGTTATAAGTCATGGCTCAAATACATAATCTCCCGCTATAAAAGATCAAGGTCGGTTTTTCTGCCGCCTGTGAAGAAATGGTGTCATGCAGTGGACTGTCACTGATGGCACTCAAGTAGTTTTTGTTAAAAAACGAGTTACCAGCGTGGCTAGCTTTACTAAAACAGCAGTTTTCTGGTGTACATTTTAGAGAATGTAATTCCCTACCTAAAATCCAAGAATTTGTGAAAGGCTGCCAACATTTTCAAATTCAAATGAGTTTAAAAGCTTGTCTGTATAAACTTAACAAAACAGCTTTGTTGTATAACAAAAGAAGGGGCTTAATGTAAAATGTTCACCCTTCTTGTTATCTCTTCAGAGTCTTACTCTCTCCCGGTCTCGACATGTTATAAAGAAAAAAGGGTTTCTGTTTCTTTAGTTTGCCACATTTCTGTGTTTTTCATCTCACTTATACCACAAAAGCTCACTTTGAGTGTTCATCACTCAGGAACAACTTCCACTCTGAGTTGTGTGAAGTTTTGAGGTTTTAAAAATTTCCAACCAGATGGTTTGTAAAGGCCAGTTAATCTAATATTGATCTGTTTCATGTTTTCTTCACATTGTGCAGCCTGGGTTTTCCATCAGCAGTCTAAGAATTGTTTTTTCATGCTTCCCAAGTATATTCACAGTGAGAGAGAGACTGTAGTTGCAGGTGCTGCTCGCTGTCTCTCTGTGTCACATGACCTCATCTGCTGTTTGATTTGATCAGACAATAGAGGAGATAAAGAGCTAATTAAAAATGACAAAATCATCTTTTACCTACCAATGACATCAAAACAGAGAAACTATATGCTAATGTTATCTACCCCTTTAGTAAACTGCACCCAATAGATTGAGTCTCAAAATCAACAAACAACTAATGTTAAGTAAAACTGATACGAGGGATAAAAACAAACGTCTGATGGGGACCCGTCTTACTCATTCTGCCGTTAGCTCCAATTTGGAGGGCACTTACTCAGAAAACAACAGCACAGTTTAATCAAAAGTTTGAATGACATCCTAACCTTGTCTGATCATTTTTTTGTTTCTCACCAAATTTTTGTATAAAGTATTTCCTCTCACCTATACATAAACCCCCCCCCGTAATTTCTAATATGAAATTTTAATGATCTGTTACTAATATTCCTCTTAACAGTTTGAATGTGGGACATATATAGTGAACCCATCTGGCACAGTGAGCTGGTGGGGGGAAAAAAGTGTTTACGAGTAGATCCGAGCTTCTGTCTGTCCCGCGTGAGCTCGGAGGAATGATAGCACTTTAATTTGATTCAGAAAAAACATTCTCGAGGGGAGCAAAGCTCATTTGTGCCACTAATACATCACTTGTTGGAGTGAGGAGAAACATCAATACAGCTAATATAAAAATGATTACAAAGTACCCCTGGTGACATTTTTACCACTTTGCTGAGCACACCACTTATGATATCGAGACACGCTGAGAGATACATCAAGATATAAAAAGAGTGAGGGAGAGGAGAGAGGTGTGTTTATTCACGCCTGTAGCTATGCGAGTAACATAGGGGTCTATGTTTGAAAAGTTACTCTATCAACTTGGGCTGATTGGACATTTACATACTGTTTACACATGCATGTTGAGCACGGACAAAATCCAAACAGACGCGCTCTCTTGCATATGCATGGCATGCAGATATTGGCTGTGCAAAAGAATCCACAAAGAGAGACGGTTAGCTGATGGCTTACAGATGTAGTAGTACTCGTGTCCGGGCCTGAACTCGAAGCCCAGCGAGAAGGGCGTGAAGAGCTGGAACTTCTCTGAGAAGCGCAGGGGCCCGTCAGGACCACTGGGGCGGTTGCACTCCCAGCGTTTGAAGCCGCGCATCCTGTGCTGGCAGGAAGTGTAGCCTTCGTGGTTGACCATAAAAAGGATGTAGCGCTCCATTCGCCCGTGGGATGGAGGACCCTCGTAGTAAGGACAGTAGATGTCTAGATAGTCGTTGATGTTCACTGCCACTCTGTACTCGCCGTGCCAGAACCTGCAAAACAGGAAAAAAAAAACAAAAAAAACTATGGATTAAAACCTTAGTGATTCAACATGACGAGTGTGTTACCCCAAAGATGTGGATGAAGGAATCATGAGGCTTGCTGAAACATAATTTGATTACGTGAGAGACGCAAGAGGAAAGCACTACTTTTCCTGAAAAACTATGAATATTGACTGTCTATCTAATACTGGATTCCTGTATGATTGCACAGCAGAAAGAACCGGGGCGAGTTTCCATCTAATGTAATCACACTGTGTAACGTGAAGACAATTAAATTCCTGGGAGCTGAAATTGATTAAACTAGAATTTGACTGAGTGAGATTTGAGTGTAATTGGATCAAACTTTTTTTTTCTCCAAAGTAAAATGCCCTGAGATTAATTTATCTGTAACTTTAAATAAACTCAGCTGATGTTGCATAATTTTGATAAAAAAATAAAATAAAATAAAAATGCTTGCAGCTACATGTGGCTCTTTAGGCTTACCATAGTGACTCTTATTAATATTGGTCTTTTATTCTTTTATTGGGTAAAGAATAAAGTTTTTTACGTAATATCTGTAAAGAAATTCCACAAATGAATGATACTAAGACAGCCCCCATTTTTTGTCATTAGATCACAAATAATATTCCTTCAGTTTTCACTTTAAATAAATATGCAATGATAAATTTTAATAAATTGCTAAAATTCTCTTTTTGAAAATATTTGACATTTCTCTTTGCTTAAAAACCTAAAAATAAGAAGGAAAAAGCCTGCAAATTCTTTGACCATGAAATAGATTTTATATGGTAGGTATTTAAAAAACTTTGTAAAAGTTTGGCTACACTAAAGCATGCACAGAAACCAACTTAACTTGCTAAAGTAAAGGCGTGAAAGCTTTGATTCAAGGGTCTTTTCCCAGTGAGGGAGCTTAAATGAGCTTGGTGGGATGATGCTTGAGAGAAGTGGGTAAAGTGATGTTCAAGAGTAGGCTGTTAACATATTTTAATCCAAATCTGCAAAGCTGGGAATAGTAGGTGTTCAGTTATTTCAGCACGCGCTGATTACTGAGGTTGGCATAAAGAAATATGTGTGAAAACGAGTAAATAACGACATGCGTACAGTATACTTTACAAAAATGTTATTTCCTTTCTATATTTTTTCATCTAGAACAAAGTCAAAGTACTTCTGATGTAAAATGCTGGTACAGGAACACATGTGAAGAAGATGCCTGAGCTCTTTGCACCTCCAATCTTTTTGCTTTACGTAGCAAAACTTTGAAATATACTCCTGTATTGATCCACCTAGACAACAGGCTTTATTTCTGTGCTTCACTTTGTGCCAGAGCCGAAAGTATGGAAACTAAACTTCAGAAGTAAAGAAGTGAAACTCTTGCTAACAGATTAAAGTTGTGGAAATTATTTTCTTACCCAGACTTACAAATGTTTTCATGCCCCTTCAACATATTTAACAGTTTCCGAGTACAACTGCACATTCATTGAGTGCAGTTGTGTGGCAGCTTTTGATATGATTTCCTGCATTTTGATTGGTTGGTTGGTGAAAGACAAATGGAGTCACTCAGAGTGCCGTTCATGCAAGAACCACCGCAGTTTGTGTGACAGACCAACACAAAGAAGCATGTCATTGTTAAGGAGAAGTTCATTTGTATTCATTAGTGAACACACAGCATCATGAAGGCCAGGGAACAAAGCAGATCGGTCAGGAATATAGCTGTGGAGTCGTATTTGGTCAACGATTTAGGTAAAAACAACATATCAAGCTTGAACAACTAACACACTTTTCTGTCTATTATCCAAACATAACAAATGCACACAACACATTTCAGATGTTGATCTGAAGATTTTCTAATCAGTCTCTACTCTGTGTTGGTCTGCAAAGTAAAATCTAAATAAAAACATTGAAATTTGTAGATTCAACCCAACAAAAAGCAGAAAATTCAAGGGGTGTGAAAAATAAAATGGAATTAACTCTGTAAAATAAACAGGCCACAATAACACTAGGTATATGTTTTACTACTTATATCAGAAGTATATAATATTTTTGGGTGTGCAGGTGAGATAAACACTTTTTAGGTTGAAACTTGTTCGGAAGATGGAAGTATATCACCTTCCAAAAGTAAGTTGTTGGAAAAAGTTGTGGGAGAAAAGGATACCTGGTCCTATATCTCTATATGATATTTTAACAGTGTTATCACAGGTAACATTCATCGAGCCTTCGGTGACAACCTAGTGAGAGTCAGAACTCGTCTCGGCCATGGAGGTGAACCAGCAGCTTCTTTTTGACAAGGAATTTTTAAAGTTACCTAAGAAAGTACTGCCTCTTTTGACGCTTTTTTTTTTTTGTGATGCAGTTTGGGGTTGCTAGTCCATTTCAGTCACTGATCTACGCTCAGAGGAATCTGCAGGAATCCTCCAGGGATTAGAGTTGGTCTGAGGAATGAAATGTGGCTTTGAAGTTTGTCCTCTTTCTGAGCTTCACTGATGTCTCCATTGTTTTGACGTGTTGAGTAAGAGGTTGTTTCTGCGGCTGTTTTTCATCTCATGCTGGTTCTCGGGTTTTATTGAAACAAGGAAGAGGTGTTTACCATCAGAACAGCCTGATTCTGAACAAGACAGTGACATTTGATCTTTGTCTTAGCTTAATTGCATGCATTGGCAAAGGTTTTCAAGATGAATATATATGTTTTTGACTAAAAGCCATGAAAATAATATCTTTGAGTTGTGTTTAATTTTTGTACGAAAATACAAGACATATTTGACAAATATAAATGCTGACAAATTTGTTGATGCTCATGATAAAGATAAGTAAAAATGTTAAAAATAAATTTATCTTTGATTTTTGTAGCTTAATGTAATGCTGAGATTTTTAGAGAAGGATAATTTAATAAAGTTAGTCAGTAGGGAAGAACGAGGCTCAGTAATTTTTGTAAAATTACTTGCACCATAGTTCATGGTACCCATGCTGTCAATACTTTGTATAAAACCCATTTGTCAGTACAACAGAACTTTTCTAATTTCACAAGATTGGACCCAGGTTGATCTTTGACCATTCCTCTCTACACAATCTGTCTATCATCCAAAGTCTTTGGTCCTCTCTGTTCCTCTTTGTTGCCAAAAACACCCCACAGTCTCAAACCCTCATCACACCGTTGTGTGTCTGCCTTGCCTTTCATGAGAGCAGGAAGCTAAGCTTTTATTAGTAAATGCTCCAGCATCACCATCCTACACATTTCACACTTTGGCATATATTAATTTGATCAACAGCTATGCAGTGTTTACACAACTGATATTCTGATATTGTAGCAATGAGTCAATAATATTATTTTATGCAACACTATGAAGAGGGTCTGTCTGTGCTGACCGTGAGTTAATCACCTCAGCATGCAGATGCTTGAAACTGAAAGTGAAACTGACAGTTTGACCAACTTTCTGGTTAATTTCTGGTTAATAGAGTATGGAAATGACATTCGGATTCAACCAACTTAACTTAAAGATGGAAGAAAAAAAGAGGACACGAGGCCAGAGTAACACACCCCGTTCTGAAGTAGCACAATGCATTTGATTCAGAGACTGAGGGCATCAAAAGTGACACACATAAAGGGGTGACCGTTATAATGGTGGTAGGAGTTTGTCCAATTGGTGGGTTGCCGGTTTGAAATCCTGATCTGTTTGTATTAGTCTTTGAGTCCTTGGGCAAGACACTTCACCCGCCTTGCCTACTGGTGTTGATTAGAGCAGTGGTTCCCAAAGATTTTCTTCAGGACCCCCCTATGGTTTACAATAAAATCCCCCCCCAAAAAAAAAAAAAAAAAAAAATCAACTGGACACACTGATCAACCAGATTCAAAAATCTGGTTGATCACACATTGTTCAACCAGACATAAACCTATACATATATTTGGTTTTCAAACTCCACTGAAGTTTATTTCACACCTCAGGTTGCAAAAAGACACTACAAACCATCTTTACAGTGAAACACTTTGTGTAACTGTTTTGTTTTGTAAATTCATCCATACCGCTTCCCATGCCCCCTCTGCAATGGCACTGCGTCCCCCCTCAGGGGGCGCGCCCCACACTTTGGGAACCACTGGATTAGAGGGTCCAGAGGCACTGATGCCTGGGAACCTTGCTTCTGTCAGAAAGACTCAATGTAGAGTAAAGCACTTTGGAGTCCTCTGGACTAGAAAAAACTCTCCTCAAGTGCAGGCCATTTACACAAAGTCCTCATCTGACCTAAGCAGAACTTTCCCAAGAAAGTTTAGTAAACTCCATAAGTTTATATTTGTCATGACATCTGTTCCAAACAACTGTTTAGCATATATCCAGCATCTAACTATAGTTGTTATTGAGACACTGTGTCCCCAAGACGCCATTCTTTGCTGCTGTTCTCTACCTGTGACTTTTGAAGATCATATTTACTGTTTGGTGGCAAGATAAACATAGCTAAAAGTTATAAGTATCTGTATCACGTCATATTTACAGTGTCACCCAGAGAAAGAGAAAGTCATTGCTTACTAATTAGAGGTTTTTAGAAACTTCTGAAAAAATAGTTACGTTTATTTTCAAGGAATTATTAGGATTTCTTACAAAATTTGTCTGTGTTGGAACTTTCATTTGTGCAAATTAGGAAGAATTGACCAACTTTGTGTTCTTTTACCATTAATAACCCTCCATAAAAGTGAAATAACTTTGAAACATTCTTCAGCGTACTATGCAACATCTTGAACAAAGTTAAAATGAATCAGTGTAATATCAAATGTCTCGGTGGACATGCGCACCCCATGCTGCAACCGCTTCTCCCGGTGTTTGTCATTATCGCTGTCTCTCTCCGTGGCAACAAGATCAATTTAATTTCAAATGTACCACATCAAATGGATTTAAGCTACGGCAGATTATCAAATCCTGTTTTGCGAAGCTCGACAAATTTGAGACGCGGGAAAGCATCTTCAATCAAATGAGCATAAACAAAGACGGGTTTTTTTTTTCTTCTTTTTTCGGGGCAATCTCACCACCGCAGATGGTCCGTGCACACACTCAAGATTGAGTTTTTTTAAACAAATTCATCATTTTCATCCTCACCTTGGCAGTAATTGATTACTTGGAATAAAGACATTTTAGCCTAAGCTCTCTTGGTTAGTGGGATATTTAGCTTTGGGACAAATTATCCCTATAATGGTAGGCCTGTCTCCCTCCCAGAGGGCAAATCAGGAAGTGAGTTAGATGTGAAATGAGCGCATTCATGCTTCGGTGCCCTATCAGAGCACAGCCTGCAGCTTCTAAAGGGATCCTTGAGCAGATCATTTAGAGGCATTGATCCACCGGGGAGCTCCTCTCGGCTCTCTCTGCTCCCAATCAAGTCTGATTAACTACTAAAGGGGAAAGGCATGGGGAGAAACAGCAAGTGTGATGCACAGAATGAGAATAAAAGCACTTCAAGGAAAGAACAGACGGGAAAAAGACAAAAGAAACAGGCAGAGGAGAAATGGAAATATGCCTGGAATGAGGACAAAAGAGGAAAAAGAAGAAGAAAAAGACAGAGAGGGGAGGGAGCGGACTCGGAAACATGGGGTAATGAGATTGCATTAAAGGTGGAGGCCAGATGGAGGAAGAGCAGATAGAGGAGGAGTTTTTCTTTTCTTTCTGTGTTCCGTTTTAATTCTAACAACTGTGCTTTTCCATCTGAGGAAAATGTTCTTCGCCTATCGATCGTCCAATGATACCTTTAGGGATGACAACCATTTTGCATTAGCCCTTTTGAATTTACAAGCAGGAAGTGTGTGTGTTGCTACCATGGCGGGGTAAATGGTGGCTTGGCAAAGTGGGTCTCGATTAGCGAGGATGCTAGGTTCGAAAAGGAGGCTAATGTGCCAGGATACATTAGGTCGCATTAAGCCACTAAGCGCTCTGGCCTGCTGCTTTGACACTGTCTGCATTCCTAATCCACGAAGGCGAGGGGAAACTGGATGTGAAACTGTGTGTGTGTGTGTGTGTGTGTGTGTATGCGTGTGCGTGTGTGTGTGTGTGTGTGTGTGTGTGTGTGTGTGTGTATGTGTGTGCCCAAAGCTGGGGAGTCTCTGCACTCCGAGATCTTAAACAGCACATGTTGATGCGAGGGCAGGTTTGTGTGTCCCGCAGCCTCCATCTTGTCTTCTCAGGCTGTGTGTCATTCAGAATTAAACACACACAGTGCACCAGCCAAAAAAGACATGGGAAAGCACTCACACTTCCTTCATGGCTACTTCTCAAACAACTATCCTCAGTGTGTGTGCGTGTGTGTTAGCCGTGTTAGGAATTGGTGAGCAGGAGCTTCTTTTGATGAGCAAAAGTGTGTGTTTTGGTCCTGTGAAAATTCAAACAAATTAGTCAGGGCTAATAAAATGCAGAAAATCCAATGAACCAGACTGTACAAACAATTGACCAGTCGTTATTTGTTGAAGGTTTGAGGATTGACTCTTCAACCACGGCGACCATTTATTTTTTCACCATCTAAGCGAATGCACTTTATGTGTGTCGTAATGTGACCATGTGGTGTTTGTTTGCGCATGTGACAGTGATGAAGTGCAGGATTTTTGGCTGGTAGCTGAAGCGGAGAAGCAGCAGTGTCGCTTTGAAAGGGCAGAAACATTTTTATTTTATTGACCATAATAGCAATTTTAATACTGGATATTGATATTGACCCAAATTTTCACATTGGTGCATCAATATGTAAAAGAATATTTCACAGCTTGTGTAAGAATCAAGCTTTTGTTGAACACTTTAAATCCATAAATGTTCTTAATGGTTGCTTAATGGGATAAGAAGAGAAAAATTCCTCCTTTTTTTTTTTACAGATATTTTTCAGTTCATTTGTTCTTTCATCTGCATTTCTAATGTTTTGAAACAAAATGCCAGTGAAAGGCATTTCATATGGATGTTTTTAATGAGTTTTATGCATGTTGATCTTCCTGTCACTTTTTTTTCATAATAACACACTTATATTAAAGTCAGAGTTGTTTAAGATGATTAACAGTCCCTATTCCAGTAGAGTGAAATTAAACATATTTTTAATTGTAAAAAAAAAAGTGTTTTTGATTTCTGTATTTGGTATGAATGCTGAGACCAATAATAGTGTGCACGCTTTAAAAAAATATATGAATAAGAATGTGATTTATACCCAGAACAACCAAAAATGGGAGGATCACTCAAACACATTGTGTTTGATTGAGCTTTGAATATGGCAGTGCATTCATTGCATTTTTCCCCATTTCACATTGTCGGAGTGTAAACTGTGGTTTCATTGGCACCTAATTTCCCAGTGTCCCAGATTCTCCTCACATTTCCACTGGAATTTCATCCTCTGTACTGCAGTTGGAGAATTTGGCGTTTGCGCTTTACTTCTTGCCTGCTTTTAATAAACCTGGATAGCTGCAGGGGCAACGAATATCGCGAAAAACTAAACAAGCTTGTTTAAAAGTGTCGAGCACGTCGCTGTAACAGGAACTGAGAGACGAAAAGTGGAAACAGGCTTGAATATATATTTTTTCCTCTTTGTTTTTTCCATGTACAGTACCAACTATGCGTTAATCTGTGTGTAGTGGCTGCTCTCCAGTATTCAGTCATCAACATCATCACTCAGCATGGCCGTGATCAAAGCATATGCTTGGAGAAGCATTGGATATTTACTATGCCTTCCTGCGTGCTAAACAGCAGGCTGGATCTACCAACACATCAAAGGAATTTTCCCTCTCTCCATCTCTCCCTTCATTATCTCCGTTTCTCTCTCCCTCACTATGTTAACTCTGTCCCCATGCATTACTTTCTTGTTTTCTCCGGCTTCACTTGATCTCCCTCTGTCACTGCCACTAATGTGCCCTTCACGCGTCGGACTTAGAGAAAAAAAAAAAAGTCAGTCAGCCTAAATGCTTGAAAGATTTTGGTAAAAAAGAAGAAAAGTCAAGTGGATGAAAGTGGTTTTCTGCATACTTAAAATACACTTTTGAAAGATCGTCTTCATTGGAAAAACATTCCTTCAAACAGATATTAGTCTCAAGGTTATATTATTAGCTTGGCTGGAAAAAAACGCATGCAAGTGCAAGCTTGCATTCACAACTGTGGTTATCAATCAAAGTCATGCTGTGTTGTAGCCTGATATCCCCAGATTATGATGGGTAAGGCAAGATTACAGTGATTGCAGGAAAGATTCAATTTAAACTGGTATAACTTTGCAGAGGACATCTTGGTTTCTGCTGTTTTGCTTTAATGTGGCTGAAATCCTAACTGGGTTGGAGAAAGCACACGGATCCAGCCGCTTTGGCTTTGAAAAATCAATATCCGCAGCTGACAAATTCCACTTCCAACTCATTAATAATTGCATAATAGCACGTTGTTACATGAATATAGTGATACATTATTTAAAAGGCTATCTTATATTTTCATATGAGCACATAAGATTTGGGTAGATTTATTTATTTTTTTGGTCAACTACAAGTTACATACTTAAGCTAGTGGGAGACATTTTGCCTACTTCTGTTTCTCACATTTTGTTTTAGTTCTTTTTTCTGTAAAGGACAAATACCATCATATTTTAGATCCAGAAAGCCTAAAAAGCCTGAAGGTAAAAAAAAAAAAAAAAGATAAACAAATCAAAATTACCCTTTTCATTGCTTTTTAAAGCTTAAAAGTAATTTGAAAAATGCAACATTCTAAAAACAGATCTCTTTAAAACAAAATACACCACTATATATATGAATGATTACATAACATATGTTTATTGTTTTAATCAGAAAACTTCAATTTATATGCAACATGGTCAAAGTTCATGCTAGAGCTATTTTGATAGCTCTAGTGATCTCACCGGCCAGACTATTGCTCACAAATAAAACCACAAGTTTGTTAGTGAGCATAAGGTTTCTGAGGTAAGACGATGTGTTTTCTAACTGTAAATTTTACTTTTTCTGTGTCCTCCTTCATTAGATATCTGCTGTTGCTGGTGGGTCAATTCATAAAGCTAAATCAATCGTTGGTCACTAAAATGCATATTTATGTATGGAAATAAGCTGCATGCAAGAATTATTTTTTCACCACTGCTATGTTTTACACAATCACTGCACAACTTGCTAACGTAAGGTATATTGGTGACACAGTTGTTGGGAGAAATGAGAGTGCTTACCCTAGTACACATAGGCTAATGATGCTGGTCAGAACTGGAGCACAAAAATGATCTTTCCATCATTTTTGGAACTTAGAGGAACTTGCCAGGATTTGAGTTTTTGTAGTGATGAGACTGGACTAAAGCAGCAATTACCTACTGTTACAAATTATAGGCAGGCTGGTCTGTTAAGTCCCTAAGTTCTTTTGGTGGCCATTGTCTTATGATTGATGCATATGTTCAGTGTTTTGTAGCAATCAAATCAGTCATTGTCTGCTTTTGGCTACATTCTCAGCTGCCTACTGCTTGTTTTACATTAAAAACAAAAAGACTATTTGTGACCTTAAAGATCCTATCTCAATAAAGGTCAGTGCTCTTGTTTCCCAGAGAAGACAGCACATATGGAAAATCCAACAGAGTTTTGCTTGCTGATTAAACATTTGGACAATTTTTTCACTCAACTTCCACGATGACATGTGAGCCATTTTTCAAAGAAAAAAACCCCATCCTGTCATGTATTCATCTCCAACCCTTAGATATAGTGTGTAGTATATTGCACCAGCACAGAGTTTCTCATCGCTCTCTTTCTGGCGGAAACAAACATCTGGTTCGCTCTCTGACACATACCAGCACAAATAGACTACAGCGTTATTACTGGCTGTATGACTTATTCAGCACATGAAACATGCACAACTTCCCCTCATTTGGCCTTTTGGCAGGAAAAAAGCACAAGCTGTTGCACCGTGTGTGTGTCTTTAACTAGCCTCGGTTACGCTGCTGTCTCAGTCTGCTGCGCCACAGCTTCAGTCATTTTCCCAAATTAACTCCACATTACTCTCTGTTTTCTATCTCTCCATCTTCATCTGTTCCTGTCTCGCTTTTTCTTTCTGTTATTTTCATCCCCTCAATCCTTATCTGCTAGCTTCATTTGCTCCTTCTCTGTACTTTTAAAAAAATTTTTTATCTCCATCACAATCCCTTCAGGAGCAGCTCAGCATCTCGGTTGGTCTTCGTGATTCCCATCGCCCCCCTCGTGTTTTCCCTCACTTTTCCCCTCTGTCTTAACTTTCCTTCTGCATTAATGTATTTTCTTGCCCCCTGCCGGTCCGTCTTCTTCTCACTGTTTGTTCTGTTTGAATGTTTAAAATGACTGACGAGCGTACACTCTCTCACACACACAAACAGAGAGAGAGGCATCTCCGTCTTGCAGAGTTTTCTCCCAGCGTGAAATGTTCCTTTCCGATAGTGTTGTCTCTGCCGGTGCCCCCCTGCCGCATTGCTGCTGATGCCCTCATCTGTGAGGAGGGGGTTTGGGGAAATAAATTGCCCCTCTTTTCGAAAACCCTCTCAGAAAGATACATATCGCCATATTTGCACATGAATCTAATATGATAAGCTCACTGAGACGTTACATTTTCTGCCGAAATCTATCGACAGATGTGTTGTACCGAAGAACCAAATTACCACACTGGGAAATCCTGGAATTTGTGAGCACAGATGCACATGTTTAATTATGTAAATCAGCTCTTGATCCCAACTTCTGTGTAAACACAGCCAAACAACAGGAAATAGCAGCAAATAACACAAATGCATAACATAAAGTACATGCGCTGAGCTCCTGCAGGCACACACGCGGATCCATCAAAAAAATAAATAATCGGCGGCTGCCGAGCTCAAGTTGTGCCGTTGTGACAAGTTCCACTTCTGTCACTATGAGTAACGTCACACACTGATCGCTGTGGTGACACTCACTGTTTCCGAAAGGTTATTATCCATTTTTCCAAGATGGAAATCCTGACCTTCCCCCCGCTCCCTTATGGATTAAGCACCCCTTACGCCAGTCATTGACAAATTCACAAACATGCAGTGTGCTTGCATACATGCTCCTTATCCTACATGCATATACAATGTTGATTCCCCCCCAACCGAAGATGGATTGTCACCATGTGGCTAAAACACACCCCTAAAAAGAAGAGACAGAATACACTCAAAGCTAGACGGATGGAGCGAGAAAGACTGACAAATCCGCTGATGGATGGACATGCGGGATAAGTTATTCTGGTGAGCTTTGGCAGTGCATCTGACAGGCTGACAGACAGGCTGCATGATATGCCTATATCGGTCCCCTTGTTTTGAGAGGGGCATTCTGCAGGACACAGGACCGGCTTTGTCTTTGTCGACTTCGTAAACAGGAGCGGCCGTGAATTGGTATCGACAAGGTTGCCTCAGAGAGACTCCCCGAATGTAGAGCCGGATGGCCGGTGTCCAGCACACCCAACTGGAATTTCTCGAGAGGAGGCTAAAGGAATGTCACGCATTCAAAGAATCAATGTTTAAAGATGGAAGTGGCTGATACATTTTTTATTCTATCAATGCTCATTCATATTTTAGGCCGCGCGGTGCAGTTTTAATGACAAAATGGCAAACTTTTCTTCACTGTCAGTCAACTGGAGGACCAAGGTTTTATGAGATATGATTTTTTTTATCATACCACTGGATACAGACAGCTACTCAGGCTGTTTGCCTTCTGAAAGTGAAGCTACAAAATCCCTTCTTTGTGATCCATGATGTTTTGTAGATCAGCTTAGGCACTGATAAAATGTTTTAAGTTATTAGTAATGTAGCTCAGCATAGACTTTGTTGTTTTTAGCACTGTGTGTTTCATTTCAGCTTTTTAATCTGTGCTCGCCAACCAATACAATCATTTAAAGAAGAGTTTATAAGGCAAAATCTCACATAACACTGCTCAATCCATCAGCAGAAAATATACATGAAACAAGAGCATGAGACAAACTGAAAACCTACCAATACATGATTATCTGCACACTCTGACAGGTCAGGTAAGGAGAGCATTGAGACAAAACAGCCAAGAGGCCAACGATATCTGTTGGCTTCAGGTGGGAGAATCTTGCATCAGGACAACTGTTAATCATGAACTTCACAAATCCCTCCTTTATGAAAAAGTGGCAATAATTATGCCATGTAGAAAACACATCAAATGTGTGGAATGAGGTTGGACCAAACTGGACTGAACTGTACGTGTGCCCCTTAAAATTCATCATGGACGCAGCATGTCAACCACGAAACTGTGGTGGTGGCAGTGTCATGCTGTGTGAATGCTTTTCCTCAGCAGGAACAAGGAAGCTGATTAATCTTACTGAGCTTTGGCTATTTTGCAACAAAGACTGAAAAGAAAGTCTCACAAATTTAAAAGAAAAGCTCCAATGTTTATTTTATGCACTACTTTTAGTTGGTCTTTTTAATAGAAACGCAATAAAATACATTGAAGTTTATGGTCTAAAGAAGGGCGAAAAAATAAATCAACAATATCAATAACAGAAAGTATTTCCAATAGAGAGTTAAATAATAGCAAGAAGGTTCTGGGTTCAACTCCCGGCCCGGGGTCTTTCTGCACGGAGTTTGCATGTTCTCCCTGTGCATGTGTGGGTTTTCTCCGGGTACTCCAGCTTCCTCCCACGGTCCAAAAACATGACTGTCAGGTTAATTGGTCTTTCTAAATTGTCCCTAGGTGTGAGTGAGTGTGTGCATGGTTGTTTGTCCTGTTTGTCTCTATGTTGCTGTGAGACAGACTGGCGACCTGTCCAGGGTGTACCCCGCCTCTCGCCCGGAACGCAGCTGGAGATAGACACCAGCACCTCCCGACCCCATTAAGGACAAGGGTGCACAGAAAATAGATGGATGGATGGAGTTAAATAATTTCAATAAACTCCAATTCATAACCACACAGCATTCTGGGGACGCAGGGTCAACCTATCATTGCCAGCTAAGAAGGTGGGAGGCATCAACTAACTCACTCACTCATTGGTTACCTAGCAACAACCTGCTGAATAACAGTTTCAGGTTTTGCCACCGTGCCTCATAACTCCTTCAGCATGAAAAACAACAGTGTGGAGCGAAAGGAGAAAATGACCTCAAAAGGATAAAACAGGAAAAGTACATCACCAGTTTGCCAGTATTTTGGATATTTCAAACCAAACCAAACAAAAAAAAAATCTATAATTATCAATATCGACTGATGACATGCTGATATTGTGACGTGTTCTTCAGCCACATTGCTCAGCCCTGGTCTGAATGCCACTCAGTCATTGTCAACCTGACAAATACACAGCAACAACATGGCTACATCACTGACCTTAGACTGCAGAAAGATTTTCTAGCTTGTTGGCCTGCTGACTGACTGGCCCATTATCTCACCACCTGCATGACTGCATGGAGAAATGACTGATCGTGCACACAGACAAGCTGGAACAGTGTCCATCAGGCTGACTTATTAACTGCTCATCTTGCGCCTCAGTCGCCAGTTGGCTGGTGTATCTCCATCTAATGTGGACGGCTTGATCCAGATTGACAAGGAGAACTAATCCATGTAGTTTAGGTCAAAGTGTCTGAGCCTCTGAGGACTGGAAGTCACGCAGGGCATAAGGGGAGAAAGTATGGGGGAAGCGGGTGTATGGATTGCTTTGCAGCATCTCTAATGAGTAATTAAACACTTGAATGGAGTCCAATTAAGGAGCACACAGTGTTTGCAGACTCACACATGCATGCACACGCCCACACACACAAACATATAGATGCGGCTCCACATGTTGACACACAATTAGACTTCTGCATGCAAACAAACAGCAAAACGCCAAACGAAAAAAGAAGGCATGCACACCAGAACAAGTAGTCTCAGCTATAGAAAACCCACATGAACACGCCTACATCAGCACACACTCAGGTCTCGGCACATTAAGTGGAGCCATATGTGCTGACTGTTATGTGGTTCAAGACAGAATGAAGGTCAGGGGGGTCTGCTGCTAATAGCAAGCATTCCCTTTCCTCTGCTCACAGTGCATCTGTCTTTATGTTGGTCTCCATTTTTTTTTCCTTCCTCAAAATTTCTTCCACTCTCGTTTTGGTCCTTTTGTTTTTCGTCCATTGTTCCGTCTCTTGTTTTCAGCTAAATTTGAATTTAGAGCCTAGAGACTAAAAAATGCTAATATCCACTCCACAACAGAGTTTATTGTTGTTGGTTGAAATACATTTTGGTCAGTGCTGGTTGTCAGAATTGGCATAGACATTTCTGGTGTTAAAATAACAGTTAAATCGACAACCACAATACTATTGTACACAATGTACAGCCTTGTTCAATATATTGGAATATGATTTAAAACATTTTACTTCAGTGACTTAATTCATCAAGTGGAACACATTAAATTAATTAGTTGTACAAAATTGGTTGTTTTCAAGCCTTTATTTCTTGTAATTATGATGATTTTCACTTAGAACTTATGAAACCATGATATTTGACCTAAGAATACGACATCAGGGCCATAAAAAATACATTTTTAATACAAAAGTCTGGGCTTGAAATGTTTGAGGCCTGCTTAAAGGTTGTTGTTTTTGACTGTGGCCCAGGTAGTAGAGTAGACATCTTGAGATTGGAAGGTTGCAGGTTAAATTCCAGCCTTCTTCTTCTTCTTCTTCTTCTTCTTCACATGTCTGTGTGCATCAAGGAAAGGAATTGATCCAACCGATCCGTGTTACTGCTGTATGAGTGAGTGTGCTAATAATTGAAAGCGGCTCCAGTGTAAAGCGCATTGAGAAAAGTGTTATATAAATTAAGACTATTCACTTTTAAAATATACTTTTAATATGGCACACAAGCCTTATTGGAAAACATATTATAATTTATTCAATATTTATTGAATGTGAATGTACATACTAATGGAAAGTAACTTAAATTTTAAGTTTTACTGGACAATCGCTGGACTTGTTCTTTACTTTCGGGACATTCTGCGCTGCTTTTTCTAAAATTTACTGAAACAATACTAAACAGGAATTTAGATTACTTTTATACAACATTGCAAAATAACCTATTCATGTGAAAGAAGATGTTCATAAAACATGGGAATAGATTAAAGGGAGTTTGGAGTAAGTAACACGATTCTAATGGAAACTCATGTAATATTACACAAATGCTGCTTTGAAACATCAATTAATTTATTTTAGTGACTGATTAAAACTTTCCTGTACCAGATGGAAAATATATATTTCCATACCTGTTTAGAAAGTATTTCTGTATCTTGTCTTGTATTTTGCATGGCTAGATAATGGCTCCATTGTATAAGTGCAACATGAGCTGCAACATCATTATTTCACCACAAAACCTCAGTTTGAAAGGCATACAAACATTACTGACTGTAAGCTGGAGGACTAGTTGAGTAGCTGGCTGGGTGGAGAATAATCAAAGAGGCTTGTTGGTTTTTTATGCACTGCTTCCACATGTGAAGCCAGAAGGAGGTGATTCTCCTTATTAGATGTGTTCTTACATAGAAACATATGAGGAAAACACACACAAGACAACACACGCTGCTTGATATTGAAATAAATATGAAATAAAAAGAAAACGTGGCGACAGATTCTGGTGGAAGGCAATACACATGGAGGAGCGGACCAGAACAGACACTTTTATTGTCAGGGAATCTCTCGAGGATCACCTGCTTTCTTCACAATAAAAATCATTCACTCTGGAAGGAGTTTGACGTTTCTGATATGAACAATTTCCTCCCCGGATTGAGTCCCTCAAGAAAATCAAATATTTCAGTTCAGTTTCAGATCAGATTTGCAGGATGTAAGAAAATTTTTTTTAGCATTTACTTTGGTAGAATCATGTAAGACCCCTGAATAACTGCAATATTTAGTAAAAACAAAGCTGAATCTATGAGTTAATATCATGTTAACTGTTTAAGTTGAGTTCCCTAAAGTAAGGGTGTCCAACTCATTTTCATTTTGGGCCAAAACCAGATCCTGAATGTTCTTAAAGGGCCAGAATGTATTGATAAAACCCATTAACAGACTTTTAAAATATTAACAAATAGCTGTCTTTGCATTTTAAGTAATTCTTAAAATGAGACATCGCTTCACATTGTTCAGTCCCTCTAGGATTTTGAGATTTTTTTGGGCAATATGATCACAAATTTTGTGGAGATTATTTGGAAATATTTTCAAGGAATTTTATAATGTTTACATTTATGTATGACGGTAATTGTGACTTTGTTAATCGTCACATTGATCACGGACCAACTAATAACTTGACACCAAGTAATGGTGAGGCAGCGGCGTTGTAAAAGTACAAAATACTGTCACCTACAGGAGGGAGTTAGTGGTCAGTTACACCCAATGTTTTTGACCATTTTTATGGAAAATTTGCAGTATGCATTAGTGAAAAAAAAGTGGGAATCTGTTGATTTTTACATGAATTTTCACAACCACAGGAAACTGGGAGAACTGGCTGATCCTTGAGTTTGATACATATTCCCTAAAGGTTCTTCTGCTGCATTTTTGACTTGGTTGCCTTTATGCTACAAAACAAAACCTTTATAAATGTAAATTATACATAAAAAAAAGTTGACACACATTTCAGCTAACATCTCTACACATTAGCTATAAAAATCTAAATCTGTTGCATCCATATTTAAGACTTTTAAATCCTTTTTTTCCCCAATCTTGATATTGCTGGTTTTTGACTGTTGTGTGTATGTTATTTTTGTCTTTTGCTTTATGGATGGTTATTTTATTGCCAGCCGCGGTGGTGAAAACAACTTCCCTCCTGGGATCAATAAAGTATATATCTATCCGTCTTTCCTCCCATTGATTTCCTGCTGCGCCTGAGATCACTGTCCTGATGCATGACCCAATTTCAGTCAAGCTTCAGCTGTCAAACGGGTGGCTTCAAATTCCACTCTGAAAAACTTTAATATAGAGGAATTCTTTGTGAACTCTGTGTCTGCCAGGGGTTTAGATCCTGCTGCTGAAAGACAATGTCAGATAATCAGCCCTTCGCTGCAGTGCGCCTTTTGTGCCGATATTATGTGGTAAGTTTAAAAAACCGAAGCTCGTCATGACAGTCAAACATCTCGACTTTGGTGTCACACACTGTCCTTTTAAACTTTTTTCACGTTTTGACATGTCACTTTGTTTTGTCCGGATCTCCTATTTCAGACCAACACAAAGTGACGCATAATTGCGTAGTGGAAGAAATAATGGTACATGGTTTTCGAATCTTTTCTCGACTAAAAAAATGTATTATTCACCCTTCCGGGCCCAAGTCTTTTGAGGCTCTGTCAGCTTTGCACTTTCATAGAATGTAAATTTCCCCTTTCTTTAGAGTTGGGAGAAAAACAGTCAAGCTTAGTCAGATTGAATGTCTGAGAGCAGCAGTTTTCAAATCTTACCAGGGATTCTCAATTGGATTTAGATCTGAGTCTTGTCTGGGTTTTTCAGACACATGGAAATACTTTGATCCAAACAACACCATCATAGCTCTGGCTGTATGTTAGTGGTTGTTGTCCTGCTGGAAGTTTGACTTCTAACTTAGTCGCAGGTATTTTGATAACTTTTGCTATTTTCATCTGGGGACGTTGTTCTGTACTTTGCTCTTCGATGCAGCTTTTTTGCATAAGATTTTATTTAGGAGCATCAGATTTAAAGGGGCTGAATACAAACGCACATTTATCCTTTTTTCCCGCTGAGCTTCGTAATAATTCTGTATACATTTAATTATTTTCATATTCATCAGGGTATTTGGGTTCAACAGGACAACATGTGAAAATGTTCAAGGGATATGAATACTTTTTTGGAAGGAAATGTATATAAATGGTATTTTATTGATAAAATATCGTCAGATTCAGCTTTTCTTACCTGAGCTATGCAGTCTGCCGCGTTCATTTTGGACCAAATATGCTTTTTGACTGCAACTCTTCGTCGCTTTTTTTAAACAAGCCGTGGTCTGACCTTGGGTAAATTCGCTGGGTCATTGCTGCGGCAGCCACTGTTATGTAAACTCTTGGAATTAAAGTTTCTATTGACTAAACTTCCCATGACTATCTTCAATTTTCATGTTTGTGGTTGCTGCATGTGTGGAGAAAGGCAAAAGGAACACAAAAGTCATTTGGCAGCATAATTCATTCTTTGGCGTTTTACAATATGTGTTTTTATTATGGTGGGGGGGGGGGAGAAGAGAACAGATTTAATAAGTACCCCCAGTTTATTTAATATAGTGGATATAACCTCAATTTGGTGCAAATCAAACAGTAGGACGTCTCTTGCCTCTTCATTTTTCACAGAAAATATAAAAGAGTTGATGCTGTCAACATGTCTCTTCTCTCGCTGTCTTTCTGTATTCCTGTCTCCCACTCACCACATCTTGGAGTAATCCCACTGTGCCCAAACCCTCTTTTCTCATCGTCTTGCCTGCTACTGATCTCTCAAAATTCCAACCCCCACCCGTCTGCTCTCCTCTCTCTTTGAAATGTTTCTTCTTTTTCCACGCTCTAAACCTCCTCCTTCCCCCCCAACAAAAAAATTATATTTTCCCTGCCTGGATTTCATTTCATTAAGATTATGCACACTTTTGCATATGCTCTTTGTGGAACTATCCTCAAACAGTTTGCGCAGACAGGACCCTTTGCTGCCTCATTAAGACCTTGCGGGAAAAAAAAAAAAAATCAAATGCTACAAAATCAGCAGTGTAATACACACTTTTAAAGGAACCCTCATTGATTTTGTATATTTCTGATTAGAAAGTGCTTGAAGCTGAATAACACGATGTGCGCTGTGAATTAAGCACATCGTGCTTAATTCTCCATCATACGCGTTTCCTTCAAAGGGAAACGCGTATGATGGTGACCTACTTTTTGCAAACTGGATTACTTTATTATGGTGTAATAAACTGTATTTCAAGTAAAGATCAGGCGTTCACTTTTTTAAGGTAGCTGCGCAGCACACTTGCTCCGGACTTCTCTTTTCAAAACAGGGAGAATCCGCAATTCTTTTAACAAGCAAAGTGCCATTCTTTAGTTTGATATCACCTGTCACACAGTTAATGCTTGCAGACGATATTTTCTGCCGAATCCACAAAGCAGCATTTAAGACTTTCTTAAAACACCGTCAGTGTTTGAATATCACCAGGTGGTGAGAATAAGTCTTGCTCCAAACTTTGAGTTTACTGTAACCCCCTCTGTGTCCAAGCACTAGGATCCTCCATGAAAACAGTATAATAGATAGATTAAACATTGTTGATTGTGACGCTAAGGCTCTGAGTTGGCGCTCAGGTTGTGGAAAACAAAGTTGGCTTAGAGAATCAATCAAGAATTAACTCCAGCAACAAGCCCCCCGCCCCCAAAACTCTTTTTTGCTCAGTTTAGTTACAGTAATGCGTTTTTGTGACTTCCAATCTGATCACTACCAGAGTTAGTTTTTTTGTAATCCTATCTGACCATATTGAGATTAACAGTGTGTAAGACCTAAGTTGGGAATGGTGCTTATGGATTCAGCAAAATAAAAAATAATGGCTAAATGTGGTGCCTTCGTTTTGCGATGTGTGATATTAAAATAACAGAATGTGAGTTTTAACAACAGTTTGGCCAACTGGTCTCAATGACTCGGCAAACCAGCTCCTGATGAAAGTGAATGTTTTCTCAGGCCCCGGTAAGAAGAAGAAAGTCTCTTTCTAAGATAACGTCCATTTACAACTACAACTGGCAAACAGCAAGCGGCAAATCTGAAAAGCAACAAACTCCAGGCTCACTGTCTGAGAAGATAGTAGCAACTAATTAACCTTCTGCTATCATTTTATGAAGCCTGCATTCATTTTTAAAGAGCAGAACCCCAAAAAGCATGTGCAATATAAAGCTCTTGAAACCTGATGCTAAATCTCAAATTTAGCATCAGGTTAAATCTCAACCTGATGCTAAAATTAAGAAAATTCTGTGTATCAGAACCAAAATTAAGAAAATTAAATGCCATAGATAACACTAATATTGCAGTAATAATTTCTGTGTTATTTTAGCATCGGTTCGGGATATTCTTACTTTTTAAATACAAGCAGTAAGATCATATTATACATTTCTGATTTAGAGTTTTTCGTAAATATATTATATTTTTAAGGTTGCTCACACATATGCATACAAGGATGATTAAAGCGTTGACAGGGAAAAGCCAAAACATAAAAAATAAACCAATGACCTTAATGATGAATTTAAGAAGCAATGTTTGCTTAAGCTGACATTAAAGCAGAGTGAGTCACATTAAACTTTATACTCTGAGCTGATTGCTAACTGTGGAATGAAGAAGTGACTTCCACAGAAAAGTAGATTATTATTATTTTTTTTTTTTGTGTGTGAAATGTAACCAGTTTCAGTGTGTGGACATCAAATCCATTCCCTTTGTCAGGACCTGGTGGAAGTCAGCTTGACAAAAGCCGCAGCACACAGCATCCTTTGAATGGGGAAACTTTTTGAACTCTTCGGGACCATGCAGGTGATGTCACCTTTGCTACTTTCAGGGTAACAACTTATTTGAGAACAAATGCTCACCTTGGCAACCACTTGAATCTGGCTTCTGTCTAAGCTGTGAGTTTAAAGGAAACTTGAGACTTGTTTTGTAAAGTTCCACCTCAGGCATGAGTTATGCCCCTTGCATACTGAGCTGAATACTCGTGAGTTGCAATCCCTTGCTAAGTTTTAATGTATGACTCACTCGTGACGCATCGCCGTACAGAAACAGAGGGTGTAAGTCTTTTAAAGGTCTGTTCAAAGTCGTTTGAAGTCCCCAATGCGGCACATTAGCTTTTATTTGCAATTCATCACATCGGACTTGATTTGCTCTGGAAAATCCTCCAAAGTGCTTTTGTCACATCGTATTTTTAAACCTACACTTGTTTGTGTGAAGCAAAAAGAAAAAAAAAAAAAATAATGAAAAAGCTTTTGGTGTTCGTTGCGACAGGTTTTTGCACAATGACAGATCGGAAACGTTGCTTGAAAATGCCGGGGGAGCTGCAATGAAGACAGAGATTATGATGGTGAGGAAGTGTCTCAAAGTAGGAAGATTTAATAAAGCTTTGCATTGTATCGGCTAAAAGGCTAAATAAAGTAAGCTGCATTAGTAGATTAACTTAACCAGATCGTAATAGGATTTAAATGTCTAATTAACCTATTTTCTGCAGTATTCTACTTTAACTAGACATGTAAACAAACTGAGGATGGTAACTTTAGGGTCTGCAACAGAGATGGTTATAAGTCATTTTTACCAGAGCCAAGTCAGGGCTCAGAACCTCTGGGGGCCATACCCGATTCAATCTCACGTCTCAACTCTTCGAATGCAGAATCAGTTTAAAATTTTAAGGGGAAAATTAAAGTCAAGTCTCAAGCATTTCAAGGGCTAATCCGAGTCAAGCCTGAAATCTTTAAGGGTCATGTTCAAGTAAACTCCTGAACCTTTGTCAATAGTAAAGACTTTCGGGAACAAGTCCAAGTCAGGTGTGAAAACTCCAATGACATCGTAAGCAGAAATTAACCTGAATTTGTTTTTATTTTGAAGAACTGTTGGTGTTATTCAAAATCTGCTGAACTCTGCGCTCAAATGATCAACCCCTTCGCCAGTAATGAACGCTGTTTGGATTATTTTCTTCTCGTTACTTGAGGTGAAGGATCTGTAAGATGATTAGAAAAGCATGATCTCAATCTGCATTAGCAAGTGGCTATGATAAGAAGGACGACATCACATAGTGAGAAAATAAATAATGAATTTCTGAAGAACAGAGAGAGCCTTTCATTTTGAAGAATGGAAAGTGTCTTTGTAATCACTGTAGCTTAACATCATAAGAATTAGATCAGAGGTAAGTTAAGCTCTTTAAAAAAAAAAAAAAAGTAAGTTACTTAATACAGTTTCCAAAGAAACTATATATATCTGGAGAATACAAAATAGTGCCAATATTGTTTGAAAATCTTTTTTTTTTTCACCGTGATGTCTTATATTAATTAGAGTTACTGCTGTGAGTGTGATGTACAGGTGTAAACAGTCAGTCCACCATGATGACTAGTTCCTTTTATTTTAATAATTAACGTTTTAATATAATAAAAAACCCTTAAGTCATTTCTATTGCTAGATTGTTCATAAATACAATGGATATATCAAAACATGATTTAATGAGTGAAAAAAAACAAAAGACAGGAACCAGTACAGGCTACCCCAGAAACAAAATGAGGCAGGAATAAAAATAAGTGTGTGAAAGTAGAAGATGGACAAACCAAAGGAAAACACTGACTGGATGTTGGGGAAAAGCTGTGGTACAAAGAGATGAAGTATGACGCGTGTTTCCTTCTGTGTGCTCTTCATCAGCGCAAACGTGGCAGCAGGTTTTTAAAAGCAAGTTTGCAGACTGATGAAGAGGAGAAGAACACCACCTGAGTTAAACCCCAGGAGGAAGGCTTGAGTAAGGCAGACGTCTGCAATAAAAAAAATGAAAAAAACTGTCGGCAGAGGTGCTGGGTGCAGATCTTTTTTTTAAGAAGGCCTCAAAGTACCTTCAATTTCATTCTTTAATTATATAACAGAGCCATTTGATACTGTATACCTTCGTATCTTTTAAGTGTTAAAACTGAATACAGCCAAACCAGAATAACTAAAGTGTGCATGTTGCCATGACAACTAGGCATATTTATGACACGGGTGGACAAATCCACATGAATCGACCAAATGGTTAATCAGCCGACTTCTGCAGATCCTAGATCCATTTGAATCACTTTTGCTGAAAGCAGGGAAACGTCTAAAACATTCAGAAAACCAGCTTGTGAGAACTGAACTTAGTCTACATAATCAAATGACCTTCACTTACCAGTTTGCTCTCTCCGACGATTACGCGGCATAAAGATTGTTCATGAGACTTAAATCCCCGATCTTGACTCTCGACTCGTCAGAACGGGAGCTCGAGTCCAACCCGAAGTCTCTATTTTCGCTACTCGATTCAAAGCTGCAGACTCAGGTCTCCGTCTGTGGTTTGTTCTCATATTTCTTCATAACTACAAGATCTAAAGGTTAGCTCAATCCGATCCAGTCCAACAACCAATAATTCATTGTCTTGTTTTTTTAAATTTTCCTTCTGTCATCAGCTAGCTTCATGTGTTCGGTGTAACCGTGTCCCTTTCCACCTCCTGCCTCTCTTTGCCAATCCTCCCAGCTTCTCTCTTCCTCTCATGATTTGTTTTCATTGTGCTCCTCTTCCCAAATTTCCTTCTCGGCCTTTTCATTCTCTCTCTTCCCATCTGCTGTGGTTTTTATGAGCAATAATCAGAGTGTTCAAGCACCATGACCAAAACAACTCTCACTCTGACTCTATGCTTCAGTCTCTTATATATATATATATATTTTTTTACTTTCAAGAAGTCACAGATAGCCTCCGCTCACTGTACACACATGTGGACACACGCAGGGCCACCTCCCAATTTACACACACGCCAAAAAATCCATAAACATTATTCAACCTTGGTTATAATTTCCACTGAGCCCGGAGCAACTGTGGTTGTGATGGTAGAAGTCTTTCATCCATCTCAAAAGTCACTGTTGTGTGCAGAGGGCTTTCTCCCCACCCCCTCACAGAGCAAAGCTAAAAGTATGAGGGGACAAATTGTGAAAAGATGTCCCGCAGTTATATTTCTCATACAGATGTCTGGAGTCCATCCATCACAGTAGCGTCAATGCAAATGCCTCACCGAGTTATGAATTTACGCCATCAAATAGGCCCTCAATCTTATTTGCCGGGAGCCAAGCTAAGTCGGAGAGGAGGCTGCGGCTGAATACGCCATTAAAATTCGTCATTATATTATAATCATCCAGTTCTGCTATGAAATAGCAACTATCACCTTAGTTGCACCCCCCAAATAAAGCAACTGACTAATGCTGGGAAATCCATCCTAATGAAAGCCCTCCAAACAGAGCAGCCTATTTTACCACCTTGGGGGCTGCATTAGTAATTTCCAGGGCTTTTCTGGCAATTTTATGCCACCCACACTTATTCGCGTTTTAAATATCTGCCAGGTGATGCCAGCTTGTGTAACGATGCCAATTAGGCTGCACACTGCACGTGGTACCAGGTTGGGAAGTTGGTGGTAGCTGTCATTCAAATTCTGCTTAGTTTGTGATTTATTCAGCATTTTCTCACAGCAGTAATTTCCAAACCTTTTGGGCTGACCTTGAATTGATGAACGCCGACGGTGAATATTAAATACGTCGGGCGAATGGCTTTCAGTCCTTTTTCGCGTTTCGAGTCAGCATTGTCCAAGGTTCGCATGCTCATAAGTAAAACGGTTCGATTTGCACATTTGTCTCTGCCTGATTCGGGTGCTTGCGCAATAAACTGAGCAGCAACTGTGACAGCTGAAAGTTTCCACGTGTTTTATATTAAAATGTGCTGGTAGTTCAAAAAAAAAAAAAAAAAAAAGTTCTCATACTCCACCCCGTTAAAAGGGGTTTTGAGCATGAACGGATTGTTTGGGGGTAATGCAGAAGCATCTCAGTCAGATTTAAAAACAGACTTTAAATAGGCCAGTTTAAAAACCTTATTCTATTTGTTTTTGTTTCTGCCTTTCAGGGGCAAGCTCGGTGGTGCGCTTTGGATCCTTGTCCTGCTGTATAATCCTTTTTCTGTCCATATGCGAGTTTCGCCTTCAAGGTGAGACTGTTTTGTAAACCCAATTAAAGCTGTCCAATTGCAATGAATTTAATTTAAAATTTTTATATCAATTTTAACAGCGTTGTGTCTTTGTTACCGCATATCAAGCTTCGTTTTCTTGTCACAAGGATCACTTTTCTGTGAATAGCTATGCAGGTTAAACGATCTTAGATGCATTTTAGCCGCCATTTTACCAGTTAGACTTGGCGGTCACCTCATCGGTTTTTGGAAAGGATCAGTGTAAGGCGATCTGCAGCAGAGTGAGGGTTAAGTCTTTAAAAGGATGATTCATGTTCAAACTTCTTTTCTTTGTGGAGAGAGAGAGAGAGAGCGGGGCTTTTTTTTTTTTTTTCCCTTTTAAATGGGAGCAAAGCTTTTCTCCATCGGTGGCCAAACCTTGACCCTCCAACCGATCTAGAAATAGGCACTCACTAAGGGAGAAAAAGAAAGAAAGACACTCCAGCCTCCAGCCTTTCCTTTTCACTGCGCACGTACACTTCCAGCTGCCTGAACGTAGATGTGGGTAGTGCACGAACACACACACACACACATCTACCCAGCATGGTTTTCCATTTTGTCACTCTGGGGAGAAGGTGAACTCATATTGTCAAACGCTGACTAAAACGTTGTAGAATATACACACAACCAACACACACACGCATTCACATCCGCGTGCACGCAGCAGGCCCAGACCCAGACTACTGGTGCGCCATACTTTTGTTTTTCTTTTTTTTTTTGACAAATATTTCCAAAAGCAATTGCCCTTGAGCATGCCATTACCTAATCAGGTAGCTGGGCGTTTGTGCTTAATGTTTGAAAGGAGAGAATTTGAAAGCAGATCATTACAGTTTGAGAAAAATAAAAAATAAGTGAATTATGGCGCTAAATTATCCTAAAACACTGTTGAGTTATAAAATAAAATAATGCATGTATGAAGCTAAACAACAAATCTTCATGCGCAGTACCTACAGCGATGTCCTTCAGTGGTACGTCTCTCTGAAGGACATCTCACTGACGAATCAAGAAAATGAAGGACGAAACAGTTTAATGAATTAAGCTAGAATCGAATGTAAAATAGCTTAATTTTCTGGGAAGTACTAATTGGCTTGACGTGTTAAAAAAGTTGTTGCATTTTGATGGAAAAAGCTGCAAAATGAAAGAAATGCAGACAAACTCCTGCTGGCTTGGCTGCCACGTTGCAGATCTTCTGATATCTACCTCTCCTTTGCATCCTACCTTCCAGGTGCCCCACTTCACTTCACTCCTGCATCGACATGGACCGGCATAAAAGATCCACAGTGTGGAATCCATCAGGAAGTCTCCCACTGGATGAGTTTTCCGTTTCTCTGTGATTGTCACCGCATGAACAGCTAGAGCTGGAAATGTAGGTTTACCACGTACACATCTTTGCAAAAGTATTCTGGAACAGGGCTTGGATATGTTTTTTTTCTTTTTGTCTTTCCACACTTTTAAACTATCAAGCGTGAACACCTAATAGTCGTGCAATTAATCGACTCTCCCACCTAAGCTGTAGATATCTGCTGCTCCTCCAAAGTTATCATACGCCTCTCAGCTCAGAATGAGGCTGGACCCTTAACACACCAGCTGTATTTACGCAGTCACTGGTTTCTGAAGAAACTCGTTTGCACCGTTAAGGGTTATCAGAGTCATGGAGTTGCTCAAATGCACACCATACTTTTCAGACTTTTATTTGTATGGAAGGATTTTGAAAACAATCTTTTCCCTTTCGTAACACAATCAAAGACTACTTCGTTGCTCAACCACGCAACACTCTTGAAGTTTTACGAACAGTTTTGCGCTGTGATGTTACTTTTACCGCCAGCAAGTTTCATGCTAAAAATATGTAGATGCTGTTTAGTCGTTCAAGAAAAGAAGCTTTGGCTTCCTCGGGTCTTGGGTAACATGACTTGAAAATAATTGGATTGTGCAAAAATAATGAATATTTGATCGTATATAAGGACTACTCTGAATAACTAATAGAGAAGACGGATGACCCACGATGGACAGCACCGACTGCTTAATGCATGATTAAAATGTTGATTATCGTGACTTTAATTCCCTGTGATTGGATCAGATACTTAAATTACAGTTAAATAATGGAAAAGCGAATGGATTTTCACTTAGGCTAAAGATCTCAGCAACTTCAACGACTTTTTCATTTAACTGGAAACCACTTCCTCCAATGCAATTAATGGAAAAAGGAATAGAGCACTAATTTGGAACTAAGGGCCCGTAACAGTGGTCAGCACTGAGACTAATAGCGTTGTGCTCAAACAGGAGAGCCCGAGAAGTGGGCCGAGAGCTGCTTTGCCTAATATTCCCCTGGCAATGTGCGCATTGATCCTAAGCAGCAAACTTTGATGGTGCAAACAGAAACTAAACAGGGGCACGGAAAAGAGAAAAATATCAAGACTTTAGTTCTTAATAGAATGTTGGGCAGCGTCGTAAGCTCCATGGCTGAATAATTCACTTTAGCCAAACTGTTGCTTCGGGTTGCATTCATTTTTAATGCCGCCTTTTGATGTTGATTAATTAAGCAGTGCTAGCACTGCTGTTTCTCCACTGTCACAGCCTCTTAAAGGCACCCACATCACACACACACACACACACACACACACACGTACACTGCTTCATCTCCCTCTTCTTCCTCATCCGTCTAAACCCTAAAGCCTTTACCCCATCTTGATGTACTCACACATACAGGGATACGCAAAAAAGCGACACTTTTCACATACGCATGCATTTACAGTGCTGCATGCACACTGACAGCTACACACCGTCTAAAACCCCCAAGCCACCCCCCGAACCCCTAAAAAAGTCTGCAAGTCTTAAAAGTCTTTTCTTTTAAAAGGAGATTGGGAGGAGTGTGTATGTTTGTGATGGGGAAGCGATGAAGGGAAAAAGAGATACAAGGAAGAGCGTTGAGGAAGTAGGAAAGGGGGATGCCTCTCAGCAAGCTTGTAGCACATTACCGCTTGTGTGGGCGTGTGTGTGTGTGTGAGAGAGAGTGAGATAGAGGTGGATAAATATATTGTTAGTCTGTACTGTAAGTCACAACTCAGGGGGCTGGCATCATGCTAATTAGAACACATGCATGCCTAAACTGGTGCAGAGGAAAGGTGCATGTCTGATAGTGAGTTTGAGAGTAAAATCTAGGCAAGAGTCTTTCATGTGTTTTTAGCCAATGGAGACAAGGGCAGGCATGCCGCAGCCAATCAGCAACCCTGAAGTTTATAAATAGAGCTTAGCCGACTGGACTCCTTCATACTTGTTCTCCCAGCAGCCTCCTCTTTCCAAAATGTTCTCCATCAGTGACACTTGGAAGCAGCACCTACATGAAGCAAAGCGGGTCTTTAAGTGAGGTGTTTAATTCTGAAGGACCCGATTCTCTCTTCTTTCACATTAGAGAAGGTATAAACAGGACTTAGTGCTGGTTAAAAAAATAAAAAAATGAAAGATGGTTCTTTAAGCGGAGGAAGCACAAAGTGGGGAATGGAAGATGGTAATAGATGGCCACACCAACACACACATACACCTGAGCGGACAGTGAATATGGTTAGGTGGGGTATTAAAACGCACTGACTATATTTTCCACTTTTCTCCTCTGCTCCCTTTGAACACACACATGCCTCAAACACACACTTGCACTCCGAGTAACTTGATTTTCTCCTCATAATGAATCATCCGCGTGAGAGAAAGCGAGAGGCCATAATGGGGGAGTCTATAAATACCTGGCCAAAAAGCCTCCTGTCATGTTACATTGATCTTAGCATGATTGTGTGAGCCTTTCTGATACCATTAGGATTTCTATTACACAGCTCGGCCCTGTAATAAGGCCTGGGGAGAAGAAAAGAAAAGAAAAGGACGCTAAAAAAGAGAAAAGGAACAAAAATTATAGTCCAAGTGGGGGAAAAAAAGAGCCATTTTTAAACTTTGCTCATAATATAAGATCTAATTTCTCCTGACTAGCATCAGTTCCTGAGATTCAGAAGAACTTAAAGTAAGACTGACCATAAAGGAAGAGAAAAGCAATAAAAAAGATAACTTTAGACAATCAAAAATCTAATCTTACCAGCAAAACTTATTAATATCCTTTAAAATTTTTACTATATAAAAAAAATCTATTTGTTAATGCACAAAAATGCAGATATCGATGATTCTGAACCAACCGGGAAATGTCAAACTTTTCGTTTTAATGTTAATTTAGAACCTCAACGTGGGGAACGCTAAAGGAGGAACTTGGATGAGCAAAATTGCAGTGACTAGACAGTTCATGGAGAAGACACTGCAGAAACACAGTTGGTAACTGAGCAAGAAGCACATCCTGCAGCCTTTTCACTACAAACTGGAAAAAATAAGCTTTCAATAAGGTGAAAGCTTATTTTATTTAGTGAAAATAAGCTTTCGCTAAAGTGAAATACTTTGTTACATGTCGAACATGAAACATATCACATTGTATCTTCAATGAAACAATGTGACAGGATGCACTGAAACATCCTGTGGTGGTGGTGGTGATGTTGGTCTCCATGTTGCATAAAAGAAAAAGATTTTTTTTCTTTAGTTGCAGTGCGGTTTTAGTGCCTCTCGTGATAAAAAAGAAGGGGAAGTCAGAGTAAAATCCCAAGCAGTCCATAGTGACCAGCGGAAAACATTTTACAAGCCAGGTTTTCTTGTCTGAGATTCCTGTGGATGTCTAAAACAACATGTCAGCTGCTCGACACTCCACAGGGCTGGCAGCTGACAGAAAGCTTCAATTCACCAAGCACATCATTAAGACCACACGAAAGACTGCGAAACCTTTTCCATGAAAACATGAAGGCCAGGCAAAGGTTTGACAGTAGGTACGACCAGGACTTCAGCAATATTCTCTAGGCAGATAAAGTATAAAACTGAATAATTTGGAAGTGAGAACATAAACCAAATACGGCAGTCCAGGAAAAAAAAAAAATCTCAAATGAACTAAGACGTTTGGAGGTGGGGGTGTCATGGTGTGGGAACGTTTTGCTGTATCAGGACATCCAGCTCATGTTTGATTTCTTTTTGATAAGTGCAGTTAAATCCATTTTTTAGACATAATGTGTTACCCCAACAGAATATTTGTTGGGGGAATTTTTTCATGACATTGTCAAAAACTAATTACTAACTGCAAGGGTGCAAATAAGTACTGGAATGAGTGAGTTTTTGTAAGAAAGAAATCTGTTGTACATCTTCTCGAAGTGAAGTGTTAGTTTATTATTTTTGCTTAAATTTGCACAAAACTACTTAGGCAACTATAGTAAACACGGCTTCAGAAATCTAATATTTATTTTTAAGTTATTGTCTAAATAGAATTTTTAAATCTCCATTCTCATCTCAGTTGCCTGGAACGACGTGCCAAACTGGCAGCCAAGTCAGAGGAAGAAAAAAAAAAAGAAGAACAAGTTGTTGGCAGCACAGCTCAATATTATAAGATTATGTTCATTTCACCAAACTGAATATTCCACTCTGTGCCAGAAGCTACTTCTGAGGGCCCTGAATAACAAGCAGCATGCTCTCAACAATGAGGTTTTTGAACTGTAAATCATAATAAATAAATAAATACATTTGAGTGCAACAAATAAAAGAAATGTGATGAGATTCACCTCTTAACAAGACGATGAGGAAAACTGCACCAGCCCAAAGTGAATCCACTGGAACAAAGGCTGTTTTAACTGAATGGATTCACCTTGTTTTTAAAAGGAGCTTCTTCACCTATTGTGTTGTGCAGAGGTACAAAGTGTATATCTTAAATTACAGGACATTGTCTGAGCAGCAAATAGAAATTTATCAAACGGACAGAAAACCACTTGCAGAATTAAATATTTTCTTTCTCTCTCGTCTTTGCAAACGGTGCCCATACAAATAGAAAAGGCAAGACAGAAAGTGGGGCAGAATACTAAAAAGCCCCCGCTGTAGGTTAAAATGCTGCTTCCTCCATTCTCGTGTTTTATGTAATGAAAGGTTGTGTGCGCTTCAGAGAAGCTGAGCACTCATCCTTTTGTTTTTGGTGTGAACAACCCAAACTGTGTTTCTCATCTCATGCCGTTTGTCAATTGGACAAAAGTGGCAATTTAAAAATAGATTATTACTAATACTTTCTTAAGATTATTGAGATGTATTTCAGCTCCTAAAATGCATGGACTTGGTCTTAGAGCTACAAGACAGACTTTCTGTGACATTAAACTCATTTTGGATGCAGTTTGTCATCTATAATGCAGCAAAACATCACAGTCTGTTTTTCTCTTGAGTTTTTTCTGTCCAAAGCCAATATGCACAACTTACTCAGACGGCAACACATAAGGTAACTGATCAAAGGTCTTTTAAATACACTTGTGTGTGTTTTCTCCTTATGTTTCATATGTTTTTAATCAAATTCCTCCCTTGAATGTGTTTATTTGTAAAAAATATCTTATTTAAATATAATGTTGAATCCTTTACTACTCAAATGCAAAGAATACATCCGAATTTATCATGAAATTTGCAAAACCTCTATCATAAAGTTTATGACGACAGATTCTCGTGCCTCTTGTTTGATGATACGCACAATTTAGAAACAGTTTTCCTTCCTCTTGGAAAAAGAGGAACTCCAGTGGTTTGAACTTCACTGGATTATGAAGACACTCTTTGCTCCTACTCAAACTCTAAAGCCACAGCAAACCATAACATTTTCTATTTCATCTTAAATGAACAAATTGTTGCAAACAAAAACATGAATTTGTATTCCGGCCCCTGCGAGAATACTTTTAAAAAAAAAACAACCTTTCTCTTCCAGCTTTGCACATCTAGATACAAGCATTTCTGTTCATTTGTCTTTCTAAATAAAAATAAAGCTTTGTCTGATTTCACGCAGAGTGTCGGTGAGCCTCAGATTCTCAACCAGATTTAGGCCTGGGTTTTGACTGGACCATTCTATCACATATCTATGCTTTTGATCAATGCATGTTTAGGGTGATTGTCCTACTGGAAGACGAACCTCCACTCCAGTCTCAAATCTTTTGCAGCCTCTAACATCTTTCCTTCTAGAAATGACTTGTGTTCATCTCTATCCATTTTCCAATCATCCCTGACTAGTACCACTTTTGGATCATGGCTTTTGCTCTGCTTTGTGTTGTCCATGTCACAGCATCTCATTAAAACACACTGTTTGTGGTTTTAAAGCGGGACCTTGGGTGGGAAAAAGTGACTGCGCCTTTGATCAGAACTTTTAAAATCTCTTTCAAAGAGCGGGGTTGTCTCCCTCGCTGCTAAATGATTTCACCTCTGTCTGCAGTCAGGCAGCAGCTGTGGATACAGCAGAGTTTCTCTCTTCTTTTTTTTCTACCTGCAGAAAAAGCTGTTTCTTGTCATTCATGCTTATGCAGCGTGAAAAGCAACTTCTGCCAACTTGAAAATTGCTTGAGCTGGATAATCCACCGGTAAAGCCCCCAAAATGTTTACCGTTTTATCGTTGATGCGATCGTGTTTCGCTTTTCTTAACATCAGTCACCTCTGGACCAGAGTTTAGTCTCGATAAATATTTGCGGAACGTATTACGCGGCTTTGGCTATGATTAAAATGCTTGATTCAGTTTTCCTATTATCGCATTTTTCAGGGTCAAAAGCTCCGCTTTTCTTTTCCGTGACTCAGGACTGAATTATAAGAGTTTCCGAGAAAGCATCTGTGCAGTGATTTTAAAACACACAGCAAGCGAGTTGATGTTTGCATGTGAAATTCTGGATGAAAAAAAAAGAAACACTGTCAGGCTTAGAAAAGTAAGTTTAAATGCTTTTAATGGAGCAGAGCATGCTGGATCCCTAAGGGGCAGCCAGTAAGAACTTCTTTTGAGGTTGCAGAGTATTTCTTAGGGTCCGCAGGGCTACTAATAGGGCGACTTGGGAGAGCAAATGCAGATATCACACACTGTCAAAACACACACACGCACGCAACTGACTGTACACACACAACATCACTCTGAGTTGGTCCTGTAGGGCGATTAAGGCGAGCGCTGTTGACAGATAATGCCGCAACACAGAGGGTCTGACACAGGAGTGTGTGTGCGTGCGCGGGTGTGTGTGTGTGTGGTCCCTCAGTAGGGAATACCAGCTGGCATGCTGAGAGCCCTAAGAAGCCGTGGGTACAGGAGGTGGATCATCATCATCCAAACACATGTGGACACACACACACACATACACACACACGTGCACACGCAAACCTCTCAACAACCCTGATGAATTAGATCTCAAAAGTTACGAATCGGAAGAGGCACCATATGAGAAAATCAAAAGGTTTCTATAAATGAATACACAATGCATCCCAATCAGGGTGAGGAGTGTGTACTGGACCTGAATTCACCCAGCTACATTCACAAATACACTCCATACCATCGCTTCATAGATACTGTTGCCCTGCCCAAAGGCACTTCAACCTTTGGCTTCGAAACGGACTCCAATCTAACCTACAACTGCAAGTCAACTACGCTTCCTACTTAAGACACAGTTGGTCCACATAACCACATTTTGAGAATTTGAGAGGTAGTCAGGCTTTTGACTACAATGTAAATATATTTTTGTCATACTTAAGTCATCTGTAGACATTGATGTTTTAGACTTGGGGGGTTGCACCATGAAGCATTTTGTTTGGTCACCAGAAACAATTTTTCATGACTTTCTTCTAGCCGCTCTGCCACAAAAGATTTGCAGAGTACGCAGCTAATAGTTGTCATGTGGACAGATCCTCCCGTCTTGACCAACTCCTGATTAATGTCAAGGTGGACGGCCATGAATCAGTAGGTTGTAAAGTTGAGCCGTACTCTTTCTGTTTTCCGCTGATGGACCGATCGGTCCTCTGTGAGATGTTCAAAAGCTTACTTCGTAACCGAACTCTGCTTTAAGCGTCTCCATTACTTTAATCACGAGCTCTCCGATGTTACTTGATCTTCATGATGCAGTTTGTTCACTAATGTTCTCTAAGAGACATTTTGTGGGCTTCAGAGGACAGCTCCAACTGAGGTTAAATTACACACAAGAGGAGTCCTGTGTGACTTCTGAAGGGAACGTCTTCCACTGACTTTCTTTTAAGTGAATCAAAGTAAAGAGGGTTGACAAAAAAACAAGGTTAATCTTTTCAGATTTCTAGTTATATAAAACTGAAAACCTTGCACAAGTGTACTCAAGTTGGCGTTAAAATACATAGAAGCTAGTGGCAGTAGCATGACAAAATATGAAGAAGTTCAGTGGGGTGTGAATACTTTCGAAAGAAACTGTACATAATGAGGACACCACACCTCAGCTGATAAAAGAAAAGCTTGGAGAGCAAAAGCCGGCTTGATGCATTTGTTTGCAGGTGTGTGTGTGTGTGTGTGTGTGTGAAGAAATGGAGAGTGTGTGTGTTCCTCTCTTCCCCCTTTAATCTGTGCATAGGGGCATTGGTGGGAATCTGCACACCGTGCTAAATCAATACACTCCTGCCCGCTTTAGTATGCTTCCGCGTGTGTGTTGTTTCAAAGCGTGTGTCTTAGTATGCGGCTTAGATAGAGAGAGCGAGAGAGAAAGAGAGAGGTTACATAAGAAGAAAGAGGGACACACTTAAGTGGTTTTGACCTTGGGTACATCTTCCATCACTCCCTCAAAGGTCCGCTGCCCATCTTCTTTGGGCTAAATAAACAAACTTTATTTCAAGCTCGATGTGCAGTCATAAAGCTCTGCAGCATGTGAACATCATGCATTTTTTCGTATAGATTAGGAGTCCGAAAGAAGAGCCGCACCAAACTGAGGGCTCTGGGATTCCTCCTCTCCATCTTTTTCTTCTTCCTTCCCGTCTTTATCTGTATTGTCTTGTCCCTCCATCCTCCTCTCGCTCTCCGATATCTCCCTAACCTCCTTTGTTCCATCAATCCATTCTTCTGCTCCTTCTATGTATGGCCAGCTTTACTCCTTTTGAATCTACTCTATCTCTAACTTCCCCCCCTTTGCCCCTGAGTATCTCCTCATCCGTCCAAATCCGTCCTCGTCTTGCGAAGATTTTCTTTAACTACTCTTTTTCTTTTCATGTAAGATTCCCTTTTCTGCATCCCTCCCTCTCCTTCATCCTCATCCCTCATTCTGAGTGACCGCTGGTCCCCGAGGCCATGGGCGCATCAGACTGGCGAAGCTCTATCTTCCATCACCCGCCATCTCCCTCCCCCTACTCTTTCGCAAACTCCCGTCTCTTTCACTCGCTCTTTTGCTGCTGGCAGCATTGGCAGCATGACAGTGCTTTCCCAGGGCAAGGCCTTATGTAAACAGCCCCATAGCACCAAGCTCTGTCTATGTGTGTGTGTGTGTGTGTGTATGCGTGTGAGAAGGAGGGCTAAATTTCCTATGTTAGGTTGCGAAGAGAGAAACAAAGACACACACAGAGTGCTTTTTCAGTGTGCTCATCTTTGTATGCATGTCAAAAGTGCCTGTTAATATCGGTGGAGGTCAGAATCCCTTCAGTTGCTGATAAAGTGTACACATACAGGTTAGGATCCCTCTGAACCTACCTTCTGAGAGAGTGCAGCGCGCGCTCACTTGCATTTCCTCGCTTTTATTCCACAGGCGCATTTTGCCGATTGAAGATGATACGGCGGCTGCCGTTTGATTGGTTGACAAAGCTGTCTTTTGATTGGCCCAACTCCCCGCTCTACCCCCAACCCCCTCGGGGGGCCGTTCCAGCCACGCTCTCGGTCGACCTTCAGGAAAGTTTACCAAAACTTTGCTTTGATTTACCCTTCCTTTTACCGCTCCCCCTCTGCCTCCTTTGTGTCTCCTCCCTCAAGTCTCCCATCGGATTCCGCATATATACAGTCGACAGCCTCTCCATGATAATGAAGTCGCGGCTCAATCTGTACAGCTGACGAAGCGCAAGAAGAAACCAAAACACCCTCTCTATAGTAAGTGCCGCTTTATTGCAATCTAATCTCAATCAGTGGCAATCAGATTGGCTAGGAATATGAAGTTCGCGCCGCCCCCACACTTCTCAGGAAGGCGGCGAGTCTGAGCTGTCAGCTGCGTCGTGGGGTCAGATTTAAACTAGCAGACGACTGAAGTGATTTACGCTACGCTGTTTGATGAGGGAGCGATGACATCTTGTTGTCAAAGTGAACTCTGATTTGCACAGTGCTATCAAAATTGTGATGGGCCTTGCTTTTACTGTTCCTTTCCCCACCCTGTCTTTCAGGTGAAGTGGGAGTGGCCCAGGAGTCCGGCGCTGTTTGGGAACACCTGGGCCCATTGGTCCTGTTATGTTTAAACCTGCTGACTCCTCAAATCCTGAGCCGCTCCAAGTGTTCGTCCCACATGGCAGCCATCCTCAGGATTTGGGCTTTGCTTAGGCCTTTGTTTTGTTTAAGTTATGGTTTTGGATTTATTTGGTTTGTTTATGTTTTACATCATAACACAGTCAAGCATTTAGTCTGTCGTAGACACTCCTCACTGTGCAAAATGGGTTTACAGACGCTCACATCCCATAGCTGAATTATTTTTGAATAAATGTGGGCTAATTAAAACAAAACAAAAAACACATTGAAGTGGCTGTTAAAACCAGTTCACCTGTCATTTTTGTCATTATCTCGAGCCTGTTTGTTTTATATCATTCAACTTCATACACTATGAAGTGTATGAAGTCGGGCTCGAGATATGAAGGTGAGTATTTTAAGCTTGGCCTTAATCTATGTTTTGGTTTTTTGGGGGTTTTTTTTAAGAAGCGGCTTCTAAGTGGTCTGTTGCCAGCAGTAGGTGATCATTTCTACATGATTAAAGTTAAAAGATTAAAAAAAAAGCTGTACAAGGTTGATGTTTCTCCCAAAACTATTGTAAGTTGTATTTTCTTTAACTCCCGTTACTCTTTCCTCAGTGATTAACATCAGCTTACTTTTGAAGTTTAGCAAAAGCAGGAAGGCAGGATTAAAAAAAAACAACAAAAAAAAAACAATTTCAAGTTTTGTTGTTTCTGACGTCAAGCCAGAGTGGACATGCACAAAGTGGGGCTTTATGTAAGGTAAGGAAGGTAATTTTATTTATTTGTTCAGCAACAGGCAATTCAAAGTGCTTTACATAAGTGAAAAGGAAATACAACCAAAAATAAAAAAACCAAAGGTAACAGAAGAAGAAAGAAGAAAAATGATCTAATAATGTTGATCTAAAGTATATAAACTAGATACTCCTGATCTGGGTTGCTGGATTCCATGTTTGTTCTAATCCCTTGTTCTGGGTTGCTAGATAAGTATAAGTAACGGACTGTCAACGTTTAATAGACAATCTAATATTTGAAAAATATCTAGATGAGTGGTTATTTTGAAATAAGAAAGGACGTAGCTCTCGAGTTGCCCTGGTGAGTTGACTTTAAAAAAAACAGCTTGTCAGATCTACAGGCAGCACACAATGTGACTTAAGTAACCATTGCTAATGTGTGCATCATTTCCTACTGGCACTAAAGCAAAAGGCTAGCATTATTTTTGCTTAATTTAAATACAGAATAAGAAAGTGTTACAGCACTAGAGGTTTTTATAAAGTGTCCTTCTTGAGTGCACTATTGTCCTTCCTTGATATTAGGACATTTTCTTTTCAAAAACAGCCAATTACAATTCCTTAATTACAATTCCTTAGTCCAGAGATGACTTATCAAGATGTCTGTAGCACCAAGTTAAAGACTTTTGTTTTCAACAGGTATGTCAAGACAATAAGTTCTCAAATCATATAATTTCAACGTATCCTTTGTTCAAAACCTAGAATACTTCTAAAACATTGTTACACCTGCGTTGTTTGATGATGGTAATGATTTTTTTTTTTTTTTGACAAGGAAAATCCAAACGTAAATCTTTGATAAAGTCATGTGCATCATTATAACATCCTCCTGCCAACAGGCTCTGGGAAAAGCATGATGTTCAGCCTATACAACAGAAAAACAACACAGTCCCACGCACGTCTGTTTTGTCTCCGCACCAATTTATTCCATCAATCTGTGCCTGTCACTGTTTTTCCCCTCTCTTCTTCTTTTTTTTTTTTTTTCTCGACATCTTAAAACCGCCGCTCTGTTGATCTTTATAACGATGCCAATTAGGCGGGTTATGCATCTTCAGATTCGACTGGAAGTATCTGCAAACATGTTTGCCTCTTCCTCCTTTTCTTCTTCTCCCTCAAGAACGACTTTGAGTGTTATTGACAGGAAGGGTGAAAGACGCCTACTGGCATCCGAAGATAGCTGAAGAAAACCCTTATGCGGCTTTGAAGTGCTAATTGATGCTATCATGGCTAGAATCGGGGATACACACACCAAAAAAAAGGAAAGTTCCTCCCTTCTGCCAATTTGTTGTGGTTTATTTTCCAGGAGCAGAAATCTTGATGTAAGGCTTTGATCTCTCTGAACCTGCGTTTCTTCGCTTTCTCACCGTTGTGTTCTAACACAATTTCTCGCCCAGAGCTTATTAACCTTACTCTTATTTACCTCACCCCTTATTACCAGGCTTTATTAAAGCATATAAGCCATCTCCCTCAGCTGTGTTTGGTGTCAAAAACATTAGTGTTCTAACCCCAAGCAAATGAGAACGATGCTTAAGGGTCTTTCTGCTCGCGTGCGTGCATATGTGTACGTGAGCCTTTCATGTGAACATTTTTATTTGCTCCTGCATCAATTACCCATCTGTGTGCGATTGGATTTGGGTGTGTGTATTTTTTGTAGTAGGTGGATGTCTTTGTGCGCCCGTTTCGATTATCTACCTGAGCAGAATTTGTGCCTGCGCACGTCTGTGTTTATACTCATGTGGGTGTAAGGGTGCATGCATCAGAGGATGCTTGCATACCGGTGTGCATAATTAACCGTGGGCAGGCATTAGAGTCTGCGTGTGTGGCAGCGTGGAGTTGAGAGAGGAGGCATTGTGGGGGGTGGGAGGGTGACCGGGCCCGTCTGAGACTGGCAGGCTGAGTTATTCACGGATCACAGCAGACATATGGGCAGGCTGGGACTCACCGAAGACTTGCCCTTACCGCTGGGACTGATACAATGAGATAAACAGATGCGGAGGAGGCCCGGCGCACAAGGACTCGTTTGACGGACGTGCGCAGAGATATTGGGAAGCCACACAACTGCTGAGATTTTGGCGAGGGACAGAGGCTATAAAGCGACTCTAACATAGGCATAAGGGAGTGTAGAGAAAGAACCTAATTACATCACAGGGAACCATGTATGTAAATACTCATATTTCGAGCGGAAGTGGGCATGTAAACCCGCAAGAGTGTCTGCTAAGAAACACACACACACACACAAAAAAAAACAGACAATTCCTAACTGTGTGCACAAAAGCATCCAACAACCATACAAACACCCCCCTCCCCCCAAGCCTTTATAGACTGATAACTCAACAGGGAGCTCTTCATCAGATCGAGTGTGCCCTTATCGGCTACTGTTCCAGCTCAGTGGCTCTCACTTCACACTTTCAGCCTGTAACCCCTCCTTAACCGCCCGCTGGCCCTCAGCATTCACTATAGGTGCAACTGAATCACTTTCTTTCTCTAAACTCTCCTCCCGACCCGACCAAAACACATGCACACACACACATGCAAACAAACACCCCCCTGCCCCCATTCCTTTCATCCCATCCCTTTCTTGCGCCCTGTCTCAGTGCCAGGGGGTGTTGAATGGCAGGGGGAGAGAGGGATGCAGCCAAAAGAGCAAATGGGACCAGGAGGAGGTGAACGAGAGCTTGAGGCGGGTGTTGGAGGTTTGCGGAGAGGGTTTCATTCAATGGGCCAGCTGTCCTGAGAAAAATCCACAAAGCTCAAAACATCTTCGCCCCGAACAAGTGACTCTGACATCCTCCGTCTTTGTGCAACCTGTTGCCAGGCTTTACAGAAATCTGTCTGCGATCCGAGCTGTTCCAGATTACAGGTGGACCTAGGCTGGCAATCTTTTGCGGGGATAATCTTTTGCGGATTTTAAACAGTAATAAGGTCACCCATCATTTAAGTGATGCAAAATGTAATTTGTTGTCCGATGAAGAAACTGGGAGTTTAATGTGCGAAATTCAAAGGTTGAGTCCCCTTCGCACCAGTCACAGACCAAGCAAACATCATGTCTGGCAGCAACAATGGTAGATCATCCATGATTTTCTGTCCTGCGCATCAAAAGTTGCAACCGTGTCAAACTCACACCAAGTGTAGATTCTCAGGCATCTAGAACATCATCCCCTACTGAAGTCCTTAACGCTTCGGTAGAATATGGCCTGGAAGTATTGCACTAATAAATTGTTATCAGACCAATCACTCTATTAGGGCTGTTAAGGTCATTAATGGGGTTAAAACCTCCAATACATGTTTAGATCAGAAAGGCATTCTGGATTTTTCCAAAAACAAAAGACATCTTGTCATCTATTTGTGGTGAATCTGATGTGCACATTGAATCCCACTGCTTTGGTTTGCATCCAATATGTGCTCACCAAGCAACTGAAATGTACAAACTATAATCTCAATGTGGATTAATACACGATCAGTCCCATGTCCCTTCCCTTTGAAATAAAGAGCAACCAGTTAAGGTAATGTGCACATCCACCAAACTGGCCAAATTCGTCTGGTTTGCCAAACAAATTTTCCAAATTGCAGGACTTTGCTGGTGTGTGTTAACACACACAATGTCACACAGGAAAGAAAGCAGTTCTGACATCAGAGAATAAGTTGTTGGAATTATTATATGATCATTTCAAAGCAATCTGAATCTGAAAATATTTATTTACAAGTGAAAAACATGAGAACATTATCAGGCTTCACTTGGAGTGAAATCTCACCAAATTCACTCCAAGGAAAATAAAAAAAAGAAAGAACAAAGAGAAAACATTACAGAAATGGGTAGACAAGTCCATGACATTAACTTGTTAATCTTCAGGTAATTTATTTAAAAGCTGAAGTTTGGTCCACATGCAACAGGACAATCCCCCCCAACCATACAAGTGACACTACAACACATAGGCATATATAGAAACTAGCACAGCCAGAGTTTAGTCTTCAGTCTGATTAAAAGGCTGTAACTTATGAGCCTTGTACACGAATGAAAGTCTGCACCTCTCCTCTCAATACGTTCAAGCAATTTTTTAGAAAGAGGAGCAGACAGATCTACCTCTTAGACCTTAGGTAAGGTCTCAGAAGAAACAATCACTTCAAGTTTTTACAGCTACTGGATCAGATCATTTTGATATTGCTCTTTTCCTATAACGGTCTTCTTATCTTCACTTCCATAATGAGGCCTTTGTTTCCTCGTTGTAGGTGTTTCTGCTTTGGACTGGGGGAAACTGTGAGTCATAGTACTTTTAAACTGAGCACACGCAGTCTCACACAGCGATACTGACATTAAGCTGCTAAAATACAAATCAGAAGTACAAATTTGAACTCATTAAAGATGTAAAATACTTCAAACAGAATGCGCTTTCACAAAAAAAAAATATTAAAGACTGAGTTGTAAGAGTTGGAAAGCAAGAAAGTATTACAATAATTGTACTTTTTCAAATATGAAGGGAATATTAAGAGTATACACACACACACACACACGCACACACACACATGCAAACACTAGGTGTGCAGCAATTTATTTTTTTTATCTTTCCATCCATCCACATATATGTCTCTTTTTTTTTGGAGATGAGAAGAATAAAACTTGCTGAACACACCAGGTTTGAAAAGTACATTTATTTTGCGTGGATTCCCTGCTGGTACCTCTACCAGCTTCTACAAACTGCTGACATGGCGGCCAGCAGTAATCAATCCACTGACTGTGGACGAACCTCACACAGCTTCACATCAAAGAAGTTAAACCTTCCTTTTAAAGTGTCAGGATCTGAAAACGCATTCTTAGCGCACTCAGCTGGACACACACAACATGTTACCTTGAAGAGAGAAACAAAAAAATATACAAAAGTATTAATAAAACAGTAAAATAAAGTAAATAATTGGTAAACTTTGAGTAATCTTTTTTTTTTTTTTTTACAATTTCTGTGCTTTTTCACCGTTTTCAACTTTTACCCATATTTAAAATCCATTGCCACTGTTTGTCTTCAAAAGTCCCTTAATCAGAATACAGACTCCACCTCTATGTAGTTTAACTTTAGTATAAATCTAAACTTTCTGTGATGGGATCAGAGTTTTATTAGAGGATGTTAGTGAACTAACAGCATCATAAAGACAGAGGAACACAGCAAACTGCTCTGGGTTAAAGTTGTGGAGAATTTTAATAAAACAATTTCCAGAGTTTTGAACATCCTGTTGACCATTGCTAAATCTTTCATCTGAAAATGCAGCAATTCGGCTAAAAAAGCATTAGTTAGAGAAGCAGCCAAGAAGCCCATGGTAACATTGGATTGGCGGAGCTGCGAAGATCCACACTTAAGGCGAGAGAATCTGTTGAGTGGACAACTATTGTGCACTCTGCAAATGAATTGTTAAAAGGAAGCCAGAAGAAGCCCCATTTGCAGACACAGCAAACATATGGGAGAGGGTGATATGGTCAGATGAAACCCAACACCGAACGTTGTGGCCTGCATGCAAAACATTTGCCTGTGGTGAAAAACCGACACCCTAAACATGATGCTGGTCGGAGTTGATGGCGAGATGGATGAAGCTAAAATCTAGGATAAAAAAGGAAAAGACCTGTTAAAAAAAATGGCAGACTCTACATGTGCAAAACTGGTAGGGAACAATCCACAACTCTTGCAGCTCTAATTGCAGTGAAAATTGATTAACTTTTATTTAAACAAAAATATGTGCTGCAACTTTCTGATTTTCACCTGTCGATTTTGTTTTAAAGCACCTTACTTCAACTTTACAATTTTGTGCATGAATATGTTTGGAAGGTATCTAATTTTTCCAAATACTGGAGTGATTATTTTATTAACCTCAAAAAAACAGCCTGCCAGATTAACAAGATAAATAAAAACGAAAATACTTTCTGAATTATCTAAGTAAGACAGTGAACATGCAAAAAGACAAAATAAAGAAATTCTCACAAAATAAAAATAAAAGAGAAATTCCAAGTCCGGCGGCAGTGTCATTTTATGTTTTTAGAGGATCAGATGAGTTTGGGATAAAGCCTCCCACCAAAAAACAAAAAAGAAACGAAAATGCTCTGATGCATTGCATTGAATCTGTGGATGTGTCTGGGGACCCGCTGAGGAACCCAGGTTTGAAAACTTGTTTAAGTTTGAGACAAACCCTGTGAGAGCTAAAAAAAAAAAAAAAAAGGAAAGAAAGACACAATCCACTGTGTATTATATGAGTGAGAGAGAGAAAATGTGTAGGTTGCACACATGCTTGTGTATCTTGTGGAGTGTGCAAATGTTTCTATTTTAGTTTTTTATTTTCTATGTGAGGAAGAGTAGAGATAAAGTTTGAGTGGGAGATTGAGAAAGAGAGCGGGAAAGAGTAAAAAACGGGTGGAGATTGACAGATAGAGAGAGAAGGGTAGGGAGTCGGAGAGATAAAGTAATGGAAACAGATTGCTTTAAGAAGCTGAAAGAGATGGAGTAAGAGATAGACCAGGGGCACAAAGAGAAAAATAGGGACCTCTGGGAGCCACTAATTCAAGGACCAGCTAATGTGTGCATCCATGAAGACCCGGAGCTTTCTCTGAAACTACAAAGGAGTCTGCTCTGTTTTCCTCTGAGGATGCCCAGCAGCATTCCTAACACTGTGAGGTCTTTGTTTCTCTTACTTCCCCCCCCCCCTTTTCTCCTTCATCTCTCTTTCTCTCCCACTCTCTTTTTGTGCATCTGTACACCTCCTAATCCTTACGCTTTTCTTCCGGTGAATTGGCGAGCGTGTCTCTTTTATTTATTCATTTGTTTCTCACCTCCTTTTTCAGTTATTCGCTCTACTTTTTTCCACCCTCACCTTTCAGACGCTTTATCCACTCATCCTTCTCCCACTCTCTTCATCAGTGCATCAGTGTCTCTTGCGTTGCTGCTCTATTTGGGTTAAGATCAGTTTTTCCCCAAGAGTAAAACCTTGTGTTGCCTGTGATGCAGAGTCTTTGAGTTAGTGGTTGTTCAATTACTTATGTACATGAACTGCACTACTGTAATTAATATTCAAAACCTATGGCCTAAAATCTGTTAACCTCCACTATGGGTCTGGGTCAGTTTTCACCTTCACCATTTCTCATTTAAACAATTGTCATAAGTGTTTATTTTTCCATTTCATCCCATATTTTTATTAATTATAGAGGTAAAGGGTCATCGAAATTTCAGCTAATTCGTTTGATTGAAATATGTTAGCTTAAATTAAGCCTTTAACTTGTATGTTAGACCAAATTCCAACCAAAGTATTTTAAGTGTTTCCCTTGAGTATCTGCACCCATTTTAGATGCAATTAATAGTAAACAGATACGTGCCACAGGTTTTTAGCTGTAGTTAAACCTTTACTTCAGCAACCTTCTTGAATTAATAAATTTCAGACCTAAATCTAATCTTCCTGTCTTCTCTAAAATTATTGAAAGAAAAAATGTGACTGATAAGTCTTCTTCACACTCTGGGGTTACTTGTGGAGTACCACATGGCTCAGTGCTTGGACCAATTCTTTCTGCTACTTATATGCATCAAATTAGTAAAATTATCAGACAGTGTGGGGTAAATGTCTGCTGTTGCGCTGATGATACTCAGATGTTTCCATAAATGCCATAAGTGCCAAAAGACAAGCAACCATCCATTCTATCTAGATAACCCTTGGGTGATTACTGTGTTTTTCAGCATGTGAGCTTAGATCTTCAGCTTCACCTCAGGACAGCTTCATAGGTGGAGCATGAAAGACATTTTAGACAGCCTGGAGGGACTCCATATACAAAGCCAAATCCATATAGATTTGGCTTGAATCATTTAAAGGATTTCAGGTCCAAGGAATGTCTTTAGAATAAACAGGAGTTTCCCCCTGGAAACGAGGCAGTATTTCTACACATTGTTGCTCAACCTCAAAGCTCTTCTGACTGAATGGGAGCAAATCCCTATTGTCAGGTTACAAAGTCTCGTGGAAAGCCACTGAAGAGGAGAAAAGACTGTTGTAGCAGCTCAACGACGGGAAAGATTATTGGATAAGCTGTTAGATAATGAGGTAGAAACATCCACATATGTGCTCTGTGCACAAAAGTCAGTCAACTAGTTGGAATTTTTCTTAAAAAAAAAAGGTCTGTTCTGCCACTGTAAAAAGAAATTAGTTGAACCAACTTAGTTGAATTACTTCAATTGGCAACAAGTAATTCAATTCAATTAAGTTTGTCCAACTCAACTTAGTGCATTTCCAGTTTATCAAGTAGTTATTTAGTGACTTTTATGTCCCCCATTTTAATTATTCCTTCACCCTCTCAATAATCTTCTTACAAGACAGTCACTGTTTCCAGTCACGGTTCATTTTGTGCTAAGCACCTTAAAATAAATAAAGCATATATATTTAGTTTCTTTGTGATCTTCAGATAAATCTGTGAAAAATAAGACATAAAACAGTAGTACACGAGTAATCATATTTTAGTGTGCACAAGGTAAGTACTAAAGCGTTGTGACGTGACGAAGGTCAGGTTAGGTGAAGCATTCGCTGGATTCTTTCCTCCTAGGTCTTAAATCGCTGCTGAAACTAACATCCACCCTGGGGAATCAGAGTCAGGACAGTGCAAAGTTGTAGATGTGAACGCACTGAAGACATTTTTAAAGACTGATTCACTGACATCACCTCCGGTGGTGGCTTGGAACCCTTTCACCTGGGTTAGTTAGTGGTCTGACCACACACCGAAAGATGCGATACCCTTCAAGCAGCGACGTCATTAGCTGGATGTCTCCAAAAAAAACCCCCATCTTTAAACAATGTTTAAATTACTATTTATTACTATTAGTTTTACAATCTCTGCTGTTGGTATTTTCATTATTCAAAGACAACGTTCAAAATCACAACTAAGGATTACAGAAGAATAACTTTTAGTTTTGAATGTCTTTGGGGCTGATTGTACAAACTTTAGTCAACATGATGTGAAAATATTCAATACAGAACAAAAAATATGAGCTTATCAGGGGTCAGTCGCATGTTTACTCACCGTTATGCAGCTTTGTGTGCCTGATAAAGGCGCTCAGACCTGCCATGGAGCAGACAGATACTGCTGCCATTTCGAGGTTTTTTATGGATAAAAATCATCTGTGTCTTTGAGCTGACACTGACCTCTGCTGAGTCACACATATATTCTCCTTTACCTCTCCCACCATGAACGGTCTGGGAAAGACTTGTCTTGCATCTGAATCGGCCGGGATGCGTGGCACGCCTGGGTCTGAGCGAGGCTTTCGAGATGCTGCTGTCAGATACCGATCACGTGCCGTAAATCATTTGCTTTATTACTGGACAGAAAATAATGAAAATGTGCCAAAAGTTCTTTTAAACTCAGAGAGATCCAGATTTTAAAAAAAGACCGTAGAGCTGAAAAACAGAAGAATTCAACAAAAACAAACAGAAACGTCTTTGTAATTCATGGTGAAAAACCTTTAAAAAGGTTGGAATTTTATTTGTTTGTAAAATTCTTCCATTTTTCAGGCAGATAGAATCTTTCCTTGTTGCACTGTAGTAATATTATATGCATGCTTCTAACCTTCTGCTGAAATGCTACATTACCTTCTGTAACAAATGTTCAACTCACTGTTGCACTTTGTACGAACCTTTAGGAGGGACCTTACTTTATATGAATTCGCTGTTTCCAGAAAGGGAAATCTGGCTTCTTGCTTTTGTAAGCCTTTTTGGCCAGTTTCTATGATACCAGATCCACTTTACAAATGTTTTCCAAGGTGAACTCAGGATTTATTTCTTCTCTCTCGCTCTCTTTTATACGACTTCTTTGGAAAAATTTTTAAAGTATTTATAACCATCAGACAGTTACATCTCTTCATGTTTTCAAGGTTTTTCTTAAAACAGCACTAAGAGAAACATATACATGAACAAAGTTGGGGTTTGATCCATCTTCCTTATTCTTCATAACACTTGCCACATTTTGACTTATTAACTTTTCATTAACTTCTTCTGTTTTACATTTCAACGGGACCATTTGGCTAAATAAAGGCTTCCTTATTACTGTAAAAGAACCTTGGAAAACAGTTTCCCTTCAAAAGTTTTTTTTTTTTAAAGAAAGTTGGACTAATTGGAAGCTAATTAGAGAAATCAGAACATGTTTGACTCTTTCTCGCAGTACTGTAGGAATGTGAATGACCAAAGTGTAATTAAGATTAACCTTTTTCGGATTTTTGTCTAGTCACGTATTGCAAATGTTCCTGCTGATAAATCTGATTTAGATTCCTAAAGCCCCTCCTCCCCTTCTCCTTCTCTGAACCTCAAAGTTTCCCCCCCTACATCTCTAATTCCGTGTATCACTTTCTCACTCTGTTATTCTCTACCTCCTTTTCTTTCAGCAGCAGCCCTCCTCTATCCCCTCCAACCCTCTCCCCTGCTTTTCTTGATAATCCTAAATCGGGTGAATGGAGATAGTTCTCCTCCTTTGGAATCCCCCTCTTCCTTTTATTCCCCTCGCAAATCTAAAGCTTCCGTCGCCCCTTCAGTCTGACGCGACGCGAAGCTGCACATGCACAGGGAAACAAGTGCGAAGCACCTTATGGACGGATGCTTCAAACATTCACGTTGCTCAGACACACAACCCATAGATGACCGATGGAGTTCTATAGGCACAAATCATCCCAAAGTCCTGCTTTATCCAAGATATTCCAAGCCAATTCCGACTATCCTCCTCCAGTCCTGCATCTTCTTTCACCGCCGGAGCGTCACAAGAGCCAATCAGATTAGCCGTAGCGAGGAAATCAGAGAAGGTTTGGCAGAGAGTCATCGAGCCTACTTTCCCCTTTCATGTTCCCCTTTCTCTTGTGCCTTTTGCGGCGCACAGACACGCATACATGCATACACAAACACACACCCCGGCACATTCAGAGATATACACACATGCAGAGGACAAGAAAGAGAGTTGCCCTGGGAGACAGAGGCCTGGGTGAAAGAAGGATGCTGGCAGTGAAAGGGCCTGACCCATCTTTTGGCGAGCAGGAGCCTCTCACCCCCCTCTAATGCGCTGAAAGGAACAGTTCAACAATGCGGGGCAAAGCATTCAGGGTGATCCCTGGACCCCTGCACGTGCCTTCTATGGGGGGGGGGAGATAGGCTGCACATTTTGTGCTTGTGCTTATGTCTGTGTGGGTTTGCGCAAAAGCGGCAGGAAATTTATGCCGTGGGATCCGCTTCTTCGTCTTCTTACTGAAGACAAAGATGGGAGGAAGGGGGGGTGGGAGAGAAGAAGAAAAAAAAGGAAACCCTCTGCCCTTAAAATCTCCTTCGTCCAAAGTGGGGCTTCAATCATTGCGAATTTATATGCAAACAGGGTCATAGTCACCATAAATTAAGAACTTCTTTCGGAGATGTCTTGTAGGAGATGATGTATGGCATCAACGGGCCCCGCACGTTGTGGGAGTTTGGAAGAGATTATTTCGAACTTCTAGCGAACGCCGACAGCTCTGCCGGGTGAAAGCTTCTCTGGGAGCGAGGCTTCACCGTGCCGCTGACACCTGTCCGGTCCGCTTAGCTCGCCACGTGTGCAGGGGCCCGGTTTGGGAGCGGCGGCATCTGTCTTCTGTGCTCTCTTCTCCTGTCATTAAGGAGTAAATAAATCTTTGTCCTTTTTATTTCTTCTTTTTTTTTCACTCCTAATCCTATCTGTTCTCCAAACTCACCAGGTCAGACAGGCCTAATCTGTCAAAGTCTTGGAAACACTCAGAGCTTTGCCACTAAATCCATACGGGGGGAACAGGGGCCATATGTAAATCTATATCAGAGAGAGCATATCTGCCACAGCTAAACTCCGCCTGTGTCACGGATCGATGCGGTGTCTGTGTTATATTAATAACTCTAAACGGCGCGGTGCTCAGTCAGCCCTTCATCAAACACCTCTGCGTGGAAAACGAGTCTCCCAACTATCGTTTCTCCTCCCCCCTCTTTTCCTCTCTATTATAATCAGTGTGTTGATAACCTCTTTATTTGACGGTTTTTCTGAGGAAGGACTTTACCAGCAGATTTTGAATATGTTCCTGAAATGTGGGACCCAAAGTGTCTTTGAATGTTCCTGTTGATTTCCCTAGCGCCGTGAAAATAATGCAGATCTTGCCTTCATACAAAAACCAAATCTTTATGTATTTTATTAAAGATTTACGTGACGGACCAATACAAAGTAGTGCATATTTGTGATGCAAATGGAAAATGAAGCCCCCTATTTAGCAAACAAAGTCCTCTTGTGTGTAATTTAATCTCAGTGTAATGCAAGCTGTTCTGTGAGGGCTCCAGAAGTTTAGAGAAATCAGACTTGTGTTGACCTTTTAAATCAAATCTGCCCCAAAATAACATTGTAGTTTGTGACTGCAGTATTGCAAAATGTGGAACCCTGGTATGAACTCTTTTGCAAGCCACTCTGTATCATTTTATGCATATATGTAAAGAAAGCAGATCAGGAAAGTCTATCAATAATGAAACTATTCTCAGTGTTTTTCCTTCAGTTTAAGCTATGAAAGTGTAGATGTTGGGAGAACAGTTTTTATTTCAAGACAAATTGCCCACTTTGATAGTATAATTTGCAGATATTAAATAGTAAAACATTAGACATATGTAGAAGCTTCAAGAACAAAATTTCTGTGTGTGTAAAATGTTATTTTAGACTCAGGACATGATGGACTCCACAGTTATATGATGCACTGTCTGACAGCAGCTCAAAATCAATATCTCAAGTTATTGATTTATGATCTTGGGTAAGCCGTCAATCTTTCAAGGTCACTGAGACAAAATACCTGTACAGTATTGTTAGACGTTTTTAATTTAAAAGATTTAGTTAGTTTTATGAATGTAACAGGATCTTGCAGCATGAGATGTTACAGTATTAAACCCTTCACTATGTCCTGTTCATCTGAGATGTGTCTTAGTCAGCAAGTGGCATTGTTTGGTGAAGTTAAGCTTGGTAATAGATATAAAGACTAGTGTTTGAAACTTGAATACAGGTTGTTAAGATTAAAACACCTATTTTGATGTAACACAGGAAGTAATTATTGAGTTTTCGCTTGACTTTGGTTTCCTGTTGGGAATTAATTTAAAAAAAACTTATTTTTTGCCTGATCTATTAAAAAACAAAACAGTGGGGTTACAAAAGCATGTAAGACCTGCCGAGGTTGCATCTCGCCTGGAGACAGGCACCAGTCCCCACGACTGCAGAAGGATAAGCGAGTATGGACACTGGCTGGATGAATGTAAAAATACATCACTACTTTTAAGTACCAAAAGTTGCTCCTGCAGCATTTCGGAAACAGAAACAGCAACAGAGTAACGGAAAAGATACAAATGATACATAAGCACTGTGAGGACACTGTGAGTTGCTAACCATCTGCCACTGACAAGACTTCAGACAGTAAAGCAAAAGAACAGAAATGAAGGTTCAAAGCCTGAACTGAAATTTACTCTGGATGCTGGGTGACCTTGAACAGGGTATTTATGCTGAAAAAAACAAACAAAACTGTCAACAATAACACAATGCAGTAAATAGCATGTTATGTGCTTGATGTCGCCAGTAGTCGCACACCAGCTATCATATTTAGGAGGGAATATTTTTTTTAATATTAGTCTATATCAGCTTGGCTCGTCTTTCTAATATAAGAATATTACAATTTGATTTTACTTATTTAGATTATTTTTGATGTCTAAAATGTAAAACATTTAAGTTTGTCGGAAAAAAAGAAACCAAAGAAAGGAGTCCGTAAGGGGCAAATAGTTTTCCACAGCAGTCTATGTTGTGAATTGCAGATTTCATTTCTTGGCATTTCTTAAACAGTTTTGAACAATAAGTTGTTGTAATAAAGTTGCACGTCAGCTAAAGGAGAGATGTCTGACATATTAATAAAAGCTAGCAAAATTGCCTGATGCCCATTGGGTTGTGTTGCATGTAAACGCTTCCACAGAAATGAATGAAACTCAGAGCTGCATAATGTACATAAACAGCCACCCACTGCTTGTGCTTGTCTTTTGGGGTTTTGAGGTGTGTGATTTCCTGAGCAGCGATGTCAACTTTTGTGGTTCTTTAAAGGCAGAACGCAAGCCGTCTCCTCTGCCGTTCACAAAAAAGTGCTCTGAAGGAATATTTAATTTGTCAGAGCCAAGGAGACGACGGCGCCGCGCAATGCCACCTGACACCTCCAAGAAGTGAAAGGGAGGAAGAGGAAGATGATGGAGTGAAAGCGGCATCGTGAAGCGGGCGATGAACGAGGGAGGAGGAGGAAGCTCGAAGAGAACCACGCTGAAAGAGAGAGAGGCTGTGACAGTAGGTGGGACAGGAGGGAGGAGAAGAAGGAGGGAAGAAGGTGGGAAAGACAAATTAAAAGAACAGGGCAAAAGGTTTTCTATCGCTCCTCTCAACGCTCCAAGACTCTCATTAGCAGTATTGATTCATGGCTTTTCGGGTCTTTAACAGTCAAATGCTCAGCTCAGACACACAAACACACGCTCTCCCACACGCGTGCAGGCCGGGGTATTATGAACTTATGAAGTTCTATGCGGTCAGTGCTCACATGACACTGAAATTTCAGCTCCTGGAAAAAGCAAGAGTATGCATTTTTAATTGGCCGTCCCAGAAAAAGACTACCTGACAGTCTTTGCAAAGCAGCCCGGATTTCACTCTTTTATCCGATACTTTTTGTTTTATTGCTGTTTCTCCTACTTCACACCATTCATCAGTATTTACAAGTGGACATAAAAGATTAAGCAAGCATTTTTTTTTCTTCTAAAGTACTGACAGGGATGTACTCTCATTAAAGTTATTTTAATAGAGTTGGCGTTTTAATCTTTTGATGCTTCTTTGGAATATCTCACATCTTTGCAGCTCTAGAAAGTATATCTTTTTGGAAAAGCCTCCCTCATAGCATGATGCTGCCACAAGCGTGTGTTTTGTTTGGGTTTTTTTTGAAAAATATTCCATTTATGTCTCATATGCACCTTCCACATATTTAATGCAGGTGGAAAACTTTTTATGGCTTCCTCTCAACTTTATTTCTCACCGGTCTCCACAATTCTGTTTGTTCGCTGATGTTCTCCGACACAGAACAACTTTATGTTTACTGAGGTGAATTATCACTCTATGTATTAAATATTTGACCTCTGCCTCTGCTGCACTGGGTTTTATTTTGGGGAGTGTGATTAAAGGCAGCTAAATTCAAATACACAAGGTAACTTTCCAGTAACCTTGGTCTTGAATTGTGAGTGTGAAAATATCATTGATGTATTTTTTTTTTTAATGTATTTTCAGATGTGAATCAGCAAATTAGTAACACTGTAATGGGGAATAAATAACACCATGCTCCTATTTCAATAAGTCTCTGCTTGGTAAAAGGATCTAAAAGTGGCCTTGTTTAGTTGCAAAAAACCCCCAAAAAACCAGACAAAGTCCACTTACTTGTACAGCAGTCAGAGGAGGAAAATAAGTACACCCTTAGTCAATGCAGTATGTTGGCTATAAACCAGCTGGCCAGTCCACAGACTGACCTTGAGGTGTTCATTTTGGGATGATCTCATTTTATAATCATACTGTGGCGTAACGGTCATCAGGTTGTAACAAAATTTTCTTGTAAACATCTTGAATATAGAAGAATTGCAGTTCTGCCTTGTGATTGTGTTAGGAGTTGTCAGAAATCTTGCTTTGGTCCCAGTTTCTGATGATCAGCCAATTAAGTGTTTTTTTTGTTTTTTTTTGTTTTTTGTTTTTTTTTACTAATACCTGGCTGCTACTTTAACTCATCTTTAATAGAAGCATAAATGACTCATTTGTTCTTCAAATACAGTTTTTCCATCCGTGATTTATTTTAGTTTAAGCAATAAGACAGTGTAGAGATTAGATTTAAGTAGCTATACATGATCAAGGCATTTTAATTATCTCTGGATACATAAAACCCTAGAAATAAATGATGGTGTATTTTCTCCACGATTGCAAATGTATAATAATCTTAAATTAATATTCAACATAATACAGACAAAGACATATATGCAAATGCCACAGATGCCTACGTAACAAAGAGGTTTGTTTTTTTTTTTCCATACTCCCCATGGATATAAACTGCATGCTCACGTTGGCAGCTAAACTATCACATTATTGATGATTTAGCAGTATGCGACTTCCAACAGCACCAGTCGTTACCAGGAGCTACACCTCTCTAAACTCCTTTATTCGTCTTCAGAGCAACACACAAATCTTCTTAACAGGCCTTGATTGGACACCGTCGCTGACTGGATAATTTCTCTCGCAGCCACACATTGTGTGTTTGCTGGTAATGGCTATTGCATATTGAGTTGGCTTAAAGAAGCTAAAGCAGGCCTCCCGCCCCCTCCGTAAAGACTTATAGTGACAGGAAGTGCAGTAAGACCACTAATGCTCTGTGAACCAGCCGCTTTCCGATTATAATGCGTTTATAGGCCAACACACATTTGTTGAGCTCCCACACACGCACACGCACTCACCCTGCAATGGAAAGCCTTGTTCATGCTCTGCTTCACGCACATATACTGATTTACATCTATTTAACGCCAAGAGAAACTCATTCTGTTTGGACCAGTTTTCATCTAAACTGATATTTTCTCTTCATTTTTGTATTTTTTTTTTCACGCTGCGGAATGTTTATATCCATTTACATTTTTATGCATCCAAAGGTTGGTCAATGTCGTTTCTTGAAATTGAGGTTCCCTTTTGACAGGCAAAGCCTGTCTTCTATATACTTCCGTGAGACACTGAAGAGGAAAGTAAGCAGAAACACAAATGAGCTGCTGATTATGCACCGGAGAAAGTAAGTGTGGAGCGAATAAAGAGCTTTATGTTTACGTTTGCAGAAGGTATTTTTAAAATCCAAGTCTGTCCCAGATTCTGTTTTTCATTGCATTTTAAATTCCGTTCCAGCTTGAATACATTTTTTTTTAAAAAACTAAACAATGAATATTTTGGTACTGTAAATAAATATAGAGGAAATAATGAGCCCTTAGTCATCTAAACTTTATACGACCACACAGACCGTGAAGCTCATGAATGCTTAAGCACCCATAGATAAACACACCGCAGCAACATAAAACATAGGTACAGCACACACACACACACACACACACACACAAGTTTGTATTTCTACTCATAAAGTCTTGACTTCCATTTATACATAACCCAGACATTTTCCCTAACCCTACCCATTTCTCGTCTACTTTAAACCCAAACCTCAACCAAAACCTAATTCACACCAAACCTCTAAACCCCAAAAACCCCTACAAGGAGGTCCAGTGTATTAAGACAAGGCTTTGGTCTCCAGAAGGCCCACTGGTCTTCAGACAGTTAGCAAATATGCCAGAAATGCTCCTAAATAGGAGAGCTAGACAAGTACACACACACACACACACGCACACTTGCATGTTTCCTCCAGAGGGGTCCAGAGGTAGCTGGCAGCTGTTCTTTGTGTTCAGAGCCAGAGAGGGGGAGCAGTGTGTGTGTGTCGGGGGGTGTTTTCTCCGAGGTGGTAGACGGCTCGGTCTTAAAGGTCTGGAGGATGGCCGTGACTGTGGCTCCCAGCGGAGCAAAGCATGCAGTGACGGTTCTATAACGAACACCGCCCGTGGGCAAACCCCTCCTTTTGTGGAAAAGGCAAGAAAAAGAAAGTGTGTTTATAGTGTTTTCACACTTATCTGAACATTAGATTATTCCAAAGGTCTTAAAATGCTTCAAATGGTTTCATTCAGTGCAACCATTCAGCAACTGTTTTAAGAACCATATAGTTGTGTAACTTATAATTTATGATAATTTTCTCACAGTCCCTAAACTATGCATAACATAGAGAACAAACCTTATTCTTATTAAGTGGACATTGTAATAAGCAACAGAAAATCTTCCCTTTTTCAAGGATGCTGCCAATATCAAACCCACCACTAAATGAGTGAACTATTCTTCTTATCTTTCATGCTTTACTTTCATGTTGCACCTCTCTAGTAACAACCTGGTGTATTTATGTAATTTATGTAGCTTTTTTTGATATAGTCTTCTGTTCTCATTTGGATGAGTCTTCCATATGTGGGTAACGAGGGAGGACCATGAAAATCTCACTTTTAAGGACATCCTGGTGAAAATACCAGCTCCACAAAACCACACAGAAATACTTCGCGTGCATAAAATCACACATTACAGAACATTGAAGATGATTGCAAAAAACCCCAGCAATAAAAAAACAGTGTAATCAAAGCAGTTTTCTTCCAGTTGTTTGATTATTAACAACATTTAAAACGAGTTTAAACTCCCTTAGTGGTTTTGTTTTTGTCATTTTTTAAGCTAATTCAGAACAAGTCCCTGACACAGTTAATAATAATACTGGAAATTTCAGTTATTTATTTTTTTTTTGAGAATGTAACATGTTGGATATGAAGACAGAACGGCAAGAGCAGTTTTGTAAATTAAATTTGAATCTTTGTACAGAACAGACTTTCTAACAGTTTGTTCGCAGATTTCCGCTTCCCCCGTTTCTCTCCGATTTACTTAAAAGAAACCTAAGTTGTCTTTTGCAATTCATTCCGAGTCGTCTGGCCCTCATAATCCGCACCATGTGGTTCTGAAACATGTCAGCTTTTTTTGCACCTCTGCTTGTGAGTTGCAGACGTGCAAAAACTGACTGCTGGATTGGGCGTCTTTAAGCTCTGTAAGCGTACTGCACTGCAGTCGTGCTCTGCTGCTCTCTAATAAAATCGCGACTATACAGTCGAATGTGTTTGCTTTATTGATTCCAAACTTGAACAAACACATCAGAGAGCCTCACAGTGCCATGCGTCCTCCTGAAACAACATCTTCTGAGAGTTTGGAGGAAAGGGGAGGCGTTTCGTATGGAGTGTGCCAATAAATGCACTTAACTGTGAATACTAATAAAAGGCTTTTGTGTGGTTATCGCAATCACTTTTGTTTTTCTTTCCAATTTAAAGATCAGTCGACACGGTGCTACAAGATCATGCAAATAATAATCTCTCACAGGTTTAAGGTAATAAAACAAACACGATGAGTATAGCACCCTGTGGAATAATTTCTCATCCTAAGAGAACAACACTGAAATGCAATCAGCGATGTGGTTTCTATTTAGAATATTGAATCCATAATTTCTGAACAATTCTTTTAATGCCTCTGAGAACAAACAGGCAGTGGGGGGTATTTTTGAGCGAGAAACCACTTAAAACATTTCTCACTCAATTCTCCGTGAAAAGGTTTAAGGTGCAAGGAAGAATTAGGTATGACATTCATTCTGAACCATTCAAAATAAAGTCAGAGGGGAAAATTGGCAGCATTTCTTCTCTTCTTCATGTGCTTCTCCTTCTTCGTTTTCGATACTTTGCAGCTCGTTCCTGTTCTTAGCCTCGGCTCCAATACGCGATTCCACTCGATTCTCATCTCCCCTCAAGTGCTCCATCTGGAATTTCTCCCATTAAGTTAGATTTTTTCCAGGTGAATTTCAGCCCGGTCAGTCAGAAAAGCTGACTGCGCTAATTTATAATCATCTGCCTGCGGTCACAGCAAAGGCAGCCGAGGAAGTGAAGGAAGGCAAAAAGACTAATACTGACCTAAGAGAATAAATTAAAATACAGAAAGAGCAGAACACACTAAAGAAGTAAGAAGCGAAAGCTAAAGGAATGAACAAAAACGTCAAAGACATTACCAGCACAAACACAGAGAAATGAACTAAATACAGCAAGACCATTGTAGCAACAACAACAAACTCAGAGGTGCTCAATACCAAAATACCCAAACACCCATAACATAACATTTATCAGCTTTGGCCCACAAGAAATCTGAAACATGTGCTTGTAATGACTGGATTATGGAAAGCAAGACTTTTTATTCGACGAATCCAACATAATCCTTTCGTTATCACTGGTTTGGGTCCGTGTGGAAATTGAAACCACATTCACTAACCCCGTGTTCCTCAGCTCCAGTCCTCACGGCTCACTTCCCTGCATGTTTTAGATGTTCCCCTTCTGCCACACAGGTGACTTGAATAAGTAGGTGATTATCAGGCATCTGAAGCACATGACGGCATGCAGAGGTCATGCAGTCATTTGAATGGGGTATTTGCAACAGCCACACATGTAAAATATGCAGGGCAGTCATCCTTGAGGACCAGATGAGAAGCACTGCTCCAACCCCAATAATGTAAACTATGGAAAAGCAAAAAAAAATAAAAAACATTCAGGTTGCAGCCGCCGATATAAAACTAAAATCTTGAGCTGCCTACTGTTAAATCGTTTTCTTCCTCCAGATTAGAAGCAACAACCTATTGGACATGACTCGTTGTTTTAGACTATATAATTAGTCAGCAGAAAGAGTCAAAAGGAAGAGAAAGAAGGCTTTTCCAGGACACTGATGATTTAATAACACTCAGTGGCTCAATGAGATAAAACGATTGGAGTCTGTGATCTGCCTCTAATCCACATCTGATAGCGCCAATAAATACTAGAGCTCACGATTGAGGTTGAGAGGATTTCTCTGTCTCCAGTGACCCGTTTTTTTTTTTTTTTCATGTCATCATTCTTGTTGTTCTCTCTCCACTTTTTTGTCAATATAATGGGGAGTTATTTAGTTACAGCAGTGAGGGAACTCGAAATTGACTTGTCTCTTGGATGCTTTTTAAGATCTGCCCTGAGTGTGCCTCTGTATTCGACTCTGTCCGCTTGCTTCCCGCGATACAGGGAGCATCTGTACAGCGAGGAGTGCAGAACAAGGTATCATTTTTCAATAGACAGCCCTATTTCCTTGTATCTTTTTCTGGCTTCTCCCTTATGTTTGCAGCCCATTAAACAGAAAACGATTTAGTTACATTGACAAGGAAACTCTAAACTGGCAGGGGACACTTTTCCCCCTCTGATGCATTTCTTGGTAGATGTTTTTCTTCCTTCATTCCTCTTTACATCCTGCATGGGCACATAGAAAACAACAAATAAGAAGTGTACTTCTTGCTTTCAGGTGACTATTTTAGGGGCCTTGGACATGACAGGACGGGTCTGTAGTGACTTACAGAGACTCCAGTCACTGTGCAATGTCGCTGTTGCTGCTTAACGAAAAGGGTCACTCTAAATGTAAGGAAAAATCTGTCTTAATTCAAGAACAGAAAGCTAAAACGTCGGTTAAGCTGTAAATTATCCAAAACTTTCGTAATTTGTTATTATCGTCTAAGCAGTGATGGCATAGTTACTTTGAAAAGGTAACTTTAATCAGATTACTGACGTCATTCACAGGTAATATGTTAATTTGACATTAACAAAGACACAGCGGGACGGATCATCCGGGAAATGATGGACAGGGAGAGCCTGACTAAAACTACCTTAATGATGCAGAAGTCTTGTCAGCATTTTAGTCAGTAAAATATAACTGCTTTATGTTGGCGAGTACGAGCTACTCTTGTCCTAAACTTCTGCCCTTTCCCTCCCTACTGATGGTAATGCTAATCCGAGTTGTTTTTTGCAAAGTTCTTCAAGGAAACTATCAGCTGTCCTAAAAGTGACTATAATTTGCTTGATGAAGTTATCATCTAGTCTTCACAATAAAGGAAATTAACTTTCCACTCTTAATTATTGTCTTTTTATTTCACAATTCACCCAAAAGTCACCCAAAAGAGAAATGCATTGGCAGAGTACTTAGTTTTTTTTTGTTTTGTTTTTTTTTAAAGGTTGACCTTTGTTCAAATAGACAACAGGAATCTAGTGTGGATTTATTTAGTGTACTGATTTATTTTAGACAAAGAAAATTGGGAAATTTTTATGTAGTAAAAAAACGGAGGGGTCCCAGCTGGAAATCACTCCTGTGGAAGGAGGACTGGGATTTTGGATGGGAAGATGCCCACAGCTGCACCTGCTGCTCGCATTCTGTGCATTCCCGCTGGAGTCGCCAAAAGTCTCCAGCAGCACCAGAACAAGTTGCCAGATTTGTCTCTTGTTGGCTTTTCAAAAAGAGTCTCATTGACCTGACATACTGAACCTCTCGGTTATGTATTTGTGCCACTGGGTACGTCTGTTCATATGTTGTTTTTTTTAGCTCACCTGAACAACAGCACTCTTCTCGGTGAAATATAGTTTACAACACAGTTCTATAAAGAGAGGCAATGCCCAGGTTTATACGCTGTCCACTCAAATGAGAAAAAAAAAAAAAAAGGGAATATAGTGTTTTATTACCAGAATATAAATGAGGCTTTTGTGTCCCAGAGAGATAAACCGATAAATCCGTACAGGAAATTTCTCTCCACAAACTTTACTGTTGTTTTTCTTCTTCTTAAAATCTGACTGTTCATTTTCTACATTAGCTACATAGCAACACCTTCTGACTGGATCCATTTTTGTCTCTGATGGTTTTGGTGCAGCTGGACTTTCACAGAAACATCCAGCAAAACCTCGTAAGCAGGAACAGAGGATGAAATGTTATATTGTGGGTTGATGGCAGTGATGGAGGTAGGAGTTCGCCCTTCGATCGGTGGATTGTTGATATAAAGGGCATTAAAATTATTACATCAACGGTTAACCGAACAGTAGGGCAAGAGAACAGGCATGAAGCAGGCCTTAACGTTGTTCGCCAAGGTGCACCAAAATGTGAAAAAGCATATTTCAAGACAAAACATGTTTACCTAAACCTGAGCAGGCAATCTGAAAGAGCAACATCAGAAACTGACTTAATTCTCAGCAAAGATTTGACAAAACATTTTAGCTTCGACTCAACAAAAAAAAAAGCTACTCACTTGTTGAACTGAGTCCCCTCAGATGGACTTTATATTGAGACCAGCATCCAAAGCTAGTTTTATATTTTTACAAGAGGCATATATCCTCCCATTACAGTTAAAACCAGGAGTCAAGTGGGGAAGAAAAAGTACATGTTCGCTTACGTTTGACTGATTTGTATAAATTCTATGGTGTATATTTTATAATCCCCACACCCATTCCATTTCTTTTCCACTGAAATAAGAATAGACTTTCTGCAGCTTGTAAAAGCACCAAATTAACTTGCAAACACTTTTTTCAGTTTCTGTTGCTCCTTGCTTTTACTCCCCATTAAATAGAAAAATGAGGCGCTTGTACTGAACACGCCATTTGCTTTATTGAATAAAGTCAACCATGGTCGCTGGTTCTCCTCGGGAAAAAAAAAATAAAACCCTCAAAGTGATAAAAAACCCCCCACCAATATCCACAGATATGAAGCAGAGACGCCGAAGCTTTGAAATTGCAAACATCAGTGCAGTGCTTATATCTAATGCATTTCTATCACTAACTGCACTTTGATGTAACTTCCCCCTTTCCACTCCTCCCTTCGCTGCCTAACATCTATTAAACAGTGCTACAGCAGTACCAGCAAGTTACTCTAAATTAACCGAGACTTTTTTTTTTTCTTTTAATCAAAGCATGTCCCGTGTGTATTTTTTCCCCCCGCTTTCTGCTCTGTGCAAATTTTATTAAACAGTGAACCAGCAAACTGAATTCAGCTACTACTAAGATAGAGTGAGAATAGAAAATGTGCTTTTTTCTTCATGATTGAACCACCTTTCTAGGTCCCCATTTTTTGTTTTTTTACTCGGTCTTCTTCCATCATCCTGCCGAGGATCCATTAGCACCTCAGCTGTCTGCAGCGGTGTGGGTAGTGGGCTAAGCTCTGCATGTAATGCACTGTTCTTGTTTAGGTTCCTTTCCTCTTGACATGGACTCAGCTGGCGGGTCCAAAAGCTCACTAACCCATCAGAGGAAAGAGACTTTATTCCTGCTCCTTCTTTCCTCCCTTTGGTCAATCTTTCCTCTTTCTTCCTGTTTTTGTTCTTTTGTTGGAGTGCCATCATATTTGGCTTCTTTTTTGCCCATTCATGTGTGTTTGCGCTTTACTCTTATGCTGTCTTCTGCTCTTGTCTTGTTTCTCAAGCGTTTGCTTGGTCTCTTATCCTTCTTCCCACTATCTGAGCATATCACATGTCTCCCACATCACTGTACCTATAGCTTCAAGTTTTCTTGGACTTCAATAAAATATTAAGATATGTCACATATTGGAATAGCTTGTGATTTCTTTAAGTAAGGTTCTGTTAGAACGTCATGGGCAATTACGATCTTACCTGCAGCAGATGTCTCACTCGGTGTCTAAATCACAATCGGTTTCCCAGGTCAGAGGCTGAAGCTAACAGCTAACAGCTAACACGAGTGGCTTTAAAACGCTCCAATCCGAAACAATTTATAGCACAATTTATAGCACTATACAAATAACATTTTATAAACTCTTAAACCAATATCATGTTTACATTGAGCAGTAATTTACACAAAGGCTAAACATTATTTAGACAGATAATTGATGTAGGATGTGGTGCATCATCGAGGATCTTACTGTGTGAAACACTAAATGATACAAAAGCTTTTTCAGTCAAGGTAATACTCCCTTAAACCACTTGAAGTAATTTTTCATTCCCCCCCCCCATCTTCTTTTATATTAGACACACTAGAATCTGTTTTTCTTTCTTTGTGCATTTTGCTCAGAATTATCAAGGCTGTTGCACCGACTACCGTTTTCATTTAGCGTCCGTCTGATTCTGTGCAATGAACAAACAGCTTGTACGTTTATAAAACACAGTTGGTACATGTTTAGCTGATTTGTTGCTTCCAGTGAAAAATGGAGGTAAAGCTATGATTGAATTGGATATGCATCTAGAGTTTTCTAAAGTTTTAAGACACCAATAGCATATAAGTACTACTTTTGAGTCACATTTGTTTTATGTAAATGGGGAGAAAAAAAGTCAGGAAAATACTTATTATTATTATTATTATTATTATTATTATTATTATTATTTTCTCAATTTAAAATCCTACCTGATTCCTTGTGGACTTTTGCTGACAAATCAAAAGAAACAAACATAAATGGTCGTCAGAAGTCGCATCAAGTTTAGCTGCCACATTCATTTGGATTCCTTGTCTGGCAACTAATGGAAAATAACTGACTAATTACGGGAATAATCTCATTTCCCTTTGATGCATGCTCGACAAACAGCTGTTGAAGAAATTAAGCATCGACTGATTATTGGTGTAGCAGTGACCTCATAGTCATGTCTAGTCAAAACAAAAAGAAGAAACTTAGCAAACTGCAAACCTGTTACTTTAATACATCCCTCTCTATGCAAAATTACATTAGTGCACTTACTGCTGGCCTACAGTAAGTTGCATCACCAATCAATCCTAACAACACTACCAGGAGTAAGATGGACCCTAAATTAAGATGACAAGAGAGTTATCTACTTCTGGTATGATATTAACTGATTATAACCTTTTAATATAATGTTGCTTCAAAAGCCCTAAGTTATCCCTTTAAGTTGAAATTGTAATACAATATAGCAGCCAGGGTTAGGGTTAGGTTGGTTAAGGTCAACTTAAAGGTCCTTTAAATTGAAATTGTAATACTACAATATAAATATACCTGGGAGAACCTGTACACAATGGTACTCTCAAAGAGCTTAAGGATTATGAATTAATCCTGGACACTTAAGAATAAAATGGGAAAGCACTGAAAAGCTCTTCTTTAAAGTCTTATCGGATTAATTTTGGATGCATTAACAAAAAATGCCTCATTTTAAACTTGAGGCACATCAAGGTATGTCTAATTCAAAATCTAGTTGATATCTCAGTTGTTGAATCCGCACTAACATGGATAAACATAACCAGATTTCATGAGGTGTAAAGTCCATTATTAGATACTTTAAGCATCCCTTGGCTTTACAACCAATTCTCCTGGTTTGCTGCTACTAGTACCGAACCTTTGAGGCAGGATTTCCAGTCTACTTCTCATTATTATTCCCTATCATCTTGGAGCTTACTCTATTTTAATACAGGCAAGTCAAGTTATGTTTGCATTACTATAAGCAGGACGCTCTGATTAAAGTTTCACTTACTTAACTGGGTATCTCTCTTGGGAATGCCTTGTAAAATCCAGAGTTTCTTTGAGATGGTTTTTGTCTTTGGAAATAGCATCAGTCATGTTCAATTCACTTTTCTACCACCTGCCTGCCTTCTTAGGTCCCTTTAATCAAATGTAATCTGATTTGTGTCACAGCTTCATTTACAAACTCAGAACTCATGACAAGATTATGCTTCATAATCTAGATTTTAGATCGGTCCTAAAAAGCTAGCTCGACTTGACTCGAGCTCATAGACATTGACTCCAATCCAACCTGACTAATAAACTCTAAGTAAACCCAACATTTTATTTTAAACTTCCTCCATTTTAAAGTATTCCCAGACTTAGCACTCTGCCAGCTTATTAGTGTAACTTTTTCTGGTTTTAGTATTTGACTAACATCTTCCAGCACCATTTAGTTTCTTGTTGAAACAGCAGGCGAGTCAACTTGCACGGGTCCACTTGCAGCGTGTCTAATTACCTTCTGCACCTTTATTTCTTCCTTTCCTCAACAGGGTACAATGCCTCCTTCTCTATTTAGACTACAGTAAATAGTTTAACACAACTTTATATTGTGAATTCTCATTCAGTTTTCAGTGTGCTGTACATGCTGTAGACTTAATAAAAACGTGCCAGAATAAAATGAAACGCAGTCCCACACAAAGAGCAAAACAAAGTCTTCCTACATTCAACTGCAAGCAGATTTTGCCAATTCCTCAATGAACGGAGATGCATAAAAGAAATAGAAAACTTGTTCAAAGGAGCAACCGGCAGGCAAATTTAATTTCGAATCTGGCGCTTCTGAATCCTAATTTCCCATATCCGCTCCCCTTTTTAATGCTACCCTGGGCAACTGCCCATATGGCCCATTTCATCTGTAAAACGCAATTATACAAGCAAGCAGAGAGCATACAAGTACTTGAAAAAAAAAATCTAGTATCCATTGTTTAGTGCAAACTCTAAGGCAAGAGACCCTGCACCCACTCAGAAAAATGTGTTTCAAGGCTTATCCTAATTTTAAATTAGCACGGATAATCAAAAGTGTGGTCAATTCTAAAAACAAGGCACGCTACATAAAAGAGAGACAATAACAGAGTTTAGTAGCTTATTCCACCCCATTAACTTTCTGTTATAAATATAGCTTTTACATTTGTGCGCTTAAGAGTGATGTTTCATTAACAAGCCTGTGATTCGAAACAAGATGATATCAAAAAAGACAGACTGGTATGAACTGGCGGAGACCAAACATGCAAAGAAAGCACAAATTACTTATTGTGAGATCTCTGGACTTTCTTCCCTCCCAGTTCCAAATTCGGCATCGAAAGAGCTGCTCAAAAAGGCGTTTTTAAAATAAAAATACTGTAAAAACAGCAGTATTACTAGAGTTTAGTGAATCCCTCGGCTCCCTTAAACCCGCTGTGATAAATGAAGATGTAATGCGGCAGTATTTTTGATTGAACCATATCAGATGGGACCCCAGGGCGTAAAATCACAGTCTGAATAATGAAGTGAAATTATAATTTACTGATCAGAAAATAATCCATTAGTAGTTTATGTTCCTGAACTTCTAAGGTTAGAGCGAGACACAACAGGCATCTACAAGAAAAAAATAAAACATAAAAAAAAACATAAAACAAAAAAACGGTCTAGTGAGAGTTTATCAGGGGGTCTAAAGAAAAAAAGTGTGCCATCTGGTGACACTGCAGCTCTGTTCTCTGACAGATATTGATATATATGGCAGCTTGGACAATGTGGTGTTAGTGCGATACACTCTTTATTTTCCATATTCTCCATCCTGTTAAAGCCTCTCCGTTTCAGGCCCCCTGATTCCTACTGAGGCTGAACATTTTCAAATGTAGGTCACAGACATACAGTTAAAAATTAATAACAGTTTACCGAGAAAATGGATTATTTGTTGGCATTTTTCATTCTGCTGTGTACTGACACACATCTTGAGGCTGTATTTGTTTAGGCGTTAAGTTGTCCTGAGTTTTATAGGTGTGGTAGTATTTATTTTCCAATGATACACCTCTGCCATATTTGATATGTCGCGATTGCAGTTCTTGTGTAACACTTAGTCGTCATCCTGCTGGAAGGCGAACCCCCTCCTCAGTCTCATATCGATTACGACTAACCCACATTTTCCTGAGCCTTCCTTATTATCTTTACAATGTCTTCTTTATTTTCTGCAGGCTTCAGCATCTTGGCTTATAAAGACTTACATATTGTGTGGGGCTTTAAGGTAGTTAGTTAATGCCCAGCTGATCGACCAAATCTAATATTTCCACGCACCGCGTGAATGCATGACAATGAAAATATAATGCTCTCACAAATATCTCAGTCCTATTGCGATTACAATACTGAAAATATTGATTTTGCGATGACTACATCAACGCTACATATTGGGCCACTGTAGTCAAAAAGCGTGTATTCCCTACTCGAGCCCAATGACCGATGGAAAAAGAGACCACCCCTCATTACCTTAAAGCATAATTAGGTACAGGCGATGGATGGATGAATGGATCTTACCATTAGATTTCGCAAAGTCCATCGCCCTAATCATCTCCAAGCTTTTCACCTCGCTTTGAGCTTTACCGTTCTCATCCAATAAGCATTTTTTAAATGTGTATTGTCTTGTCCTTCTAAAAGTTACAGGAGAGTGATATTATGTTCACTTTTCTAAAACCCCATTAATGGTTTAATTACGTCTAAAGTGCAAAGTCAAAAGAGGGAAGAAAAAAAAATAATCAAAGGGAAATGACATCTGAGAGGTGGTTTTGCTTAAGTTACTCCTGGTGTCCTTGGCAACTACAGGCCGACTCAAATTCGCGCTTTTTTCCGGAGCAACCACCTGCTCAAGCAGCATGCATGACGATCAGGCTACAGATGTCTGCAAGAGCTCAGTCCCCAAATTCTTTATTTTCACATCTGCAGTTTTCAGAGCACCAGCGACTCCAGAGAGATCATTATAAATCAACAGACTATCAGAGTTTTGCAGGAAACACTGAAGATATGGAAATTACGCTCCCTACACAGAGCAGCGCTTCGCTGTAGGACCTGTAAACAGACTTTGATATGCAATACCACTTTGTGTTGTTCTTTGTAACAGACTTCAGCAACATGCTATTCCCATGTTTTGAACTGTCAGCCAGGAAATATTCAGCTAAGTATTCAGATAAAGGACATGACATTTACACCACATATCCATACACTTGATTTTTTTCCTCTTTTGTTATATCACTCCAAAGAGGAACATATTCCATTTGGTTTTTGTGTCACAAATTAGTGGATGATTGTGAACCGAAAGGAAAAGAAAACAGGAAATGCTGCAGGTCTCCCCATGAATCTTTTAATTGCGATATAAACTTTGAGTAGGCCGTGCCGAAACATGGATATCTACACAATTCCATTGCACATCTGGTTGTATGTTTTGTGTCATCTTGGTGGAAGACAAACCTTCGCCCCAGTTATGGCCTTTATCTGATTATCTTTTATTATTGCCCTATATTTATGTCTATCTATATTTCCCACAACATCCAGACAGCATGATAATGCTACCACCAAACTTCACTGTGGGGACAGGGTATTTGGGGCGATGTGTAGTTTAAGTTTTACTCACATATTCGTCCACCTCTGCATGTAACCAAAAGTCTGATCTGACCGGAGGACAGTCATTTGTTTATTACATCGTTTATGAGAAACTTGATTCTGGACTTCATTTCCTCTCTCCCTCCCCCCCAACAATAGCTTTCCTAATTCCCTTTTTCAACCAAAGCCAGATATGTGGAGTGAAAAATTAATAATTCTTCTGACAACAGATGGGACAATTATTGTCCTTCCTGGACTGTGGCTCTAAACAGCTCTTATGGAGTTATCATGAGCCTCTTGGCTGCTTTTCTGATCAGTGACCAGCCTGTCATAATCTGTGACTTGTACATTCTGTGTTTTGAGCTACTCCTCTGGTTTATGACAATAATTAGTGTCTTTGCCTTTATTCTTTTACTGCTGGGTCATATTTAGCTTTGTTCTGTTTTTGTGCTACATCAGCCTCAGTTGTCCTTGGTTCACGCTTCCCCACACCTGGAGCGCAGCGGGTTATCGACACTCATGTGATCCTTGCCCCATTAATCACCCCCTCTCTGTATTTTTACTCCTGGTTGGAGTTTATTCCTTGTAAGATTTTTCTGTTGCATTTTCCACCTTTCAGCTCGTCATTGCACCCTTTCATGTTGCCATCCATTTTCAATGTCTATTAAGTTTCTTGTTTTTATGTACATATAAAAAGAAAACACCACACTACAGCTGCACAAAACAGGATATTTTGCATTTATGCCTTGGGTTTCAATACTGTTTCCATTTTTGTATGATGGATTGAACGGTTAGATCTCAAAAGCTTGGTATATTGTTCCTTGGTATTCTTGATGTTGTTTGGCCACTAATGTTCTCTAACGAACCTCAGATGTTCTCACAGAACAGGGTTAAAGGACTAAGTAAAGGTGGAAACTAATGCATGTTTTTTCACCCCCCCAAAATTGCATGCATCTAGCAAATAAAAACTTTCTGATACATTATGAAGTTTGAGAAACCGTTCCAGAGGTAGTTGTAGTTTTGCAAGGGAGTTCTGGTAGAAGCAGTACCTGTATTGATGTAACCATTGTTTATTTTACTTCACACTGTCTTTTTCTTTGCTCTGAAGCCATTTCTTTCATTTTACCCCTCCTTCCTTTGCACTTTATGCCCCGTCTTTTATCGCTCCTCTCTCCCTCGTCCTACTCTTGTACCTCGTTCTTCCTCCTCTCCTCCTCCCCTGAGGGACTGAGTAAGTGTATGCTTGAGTGGAGAAGAGAGGTGGGTCTTGCCCTCCCAAATTCTATTTCAGACGAACTCAAGCTCGGGGAAGCATGTCTGCCATCAGAGAGCAGATGCTGGCCCGCTTTTATAGTTTCATAAGCGCGGTGGAGGACGCGCTCGCGCTTGCGGAGATGAATGCAAATCCCGAAACCAATAAGCCCGCCAAAGGAGAAACAGACGTCAAACGTTTCCTGCCCTCATTAACCCTGAGCCGTGTGGGAAAACATGGAGTCAGCAAGTGAGCGTTCTCACACCTATACATGATTTATATCAGACGTAAAGAAACAGATAAATAAGCACATGTGTGCTCATCAACACACATGCACCGACATGACCTGTTCTTTCTGCTTCGCTTCTTCTGGTGTGGTTCATCTCTACAGTCTCACAAGTAATGGTGGGAGCGCAAATACACACACACACACACATGCACACAGCCAGAGGAGCACAGCAGGCAGAGGAGGTATGAATTATACATCCGGCTTGTCTCTATGCATTAGATATGAAAAATAAAATGGGAGATAGAAGGGAGAGACCAAAAAAAAACAATAACAAAAAAAACAAAACTAAGTAAGTAGGAGATAACGTGTTCCAGATGACGCGTATCGTTTCTGTTTAGAGGAGGAAGACAAAAAAGAAAGAAAGCCAGAAAGAACTGTTTCGGGCCACATAGACAACACACTTCACGTTTGGTGAGGGCGAGCGCGTTTTGTGTACGTGTGTGTAGCGCACAAGTCCACAGCTGGATGTGAGAACAGCTCCTAGCAACATCTTTCAGCTGCTGTGATGCTCATTGGTTCACAGTTCAAAGAGTTCTTCCCTCTGATGGGTATGTGGGGGAGGAGGGGGATGGAGACGGGGGAGGAAGCTGCACACACATACCCACACACACTCTCTCTCTCTCTGTCTCTCTCTCTCTCTTAGCCAACTGATTTGGGCAGAATTTTTTATTTCTGTACTTCCCAAAAGCACCGTCCTCGTCTCAGATTTGTCTGCTGTTGGAAAAGAAAAAAAAAGAAATGCCAGTAGTTTGCAGCTAAAGTGCTCCGGGCAAAGATGGAGAGAAAACCTCCGTTTCTGCTGGGGGATGAGGACCAAATTGAATGTGGTGAGGATGCAAGAAGGACTTCCTGCCTGTCACCGCTGTCAGGAGAAATCCCTCATGTCTCTCAGGACCCGGCGTCGTGGGAGTAAAAATAAAATTCTCATGCTTCCAGAGTGAAAGCTGTTCATATATTCGTGTGGTTGCAAATGATTGCTATGAGGACCATTCCTACTTTTGTTTTGGGATTTCCTGTTTTATTTCTGTTCATGTTTACTCTCTTGGATTGCTTTGAAAGATGAGAGGGGCTTTTATCAGCCTCTAGTTTGGTTTTAATCACAGCTAACAAGATTTTATTGTTTTATCTTCCCGCATAAATAACTCATCACCGCTTTAAAATTTCACAGCATAAAGAGAACAGACTGCAATATTTCCAACAAGCTCCATGCATGTCAAAATGCATGTGTTTTTTTTATAGCTCTAATTGGCGTTTGAGCTTCGCCAGGAAGGTTAATTTCGCGTTACGTGTTCCTTCTCAAGTCATTTTTCATTTGAGCTTCAGATCTGCAGTGTCAGCATGTCTTTAAACATTCAAATCTTTCTCTGTTAAAGGGAGTGCGACCCTCTGAGATTTCATCTTTTCTCTGGATTTTCATCTTTCCGTGTTAGTTTTTATCTCTAACCGGATGAAAGCAGACACAGAGAGATAAGACCTGAAGAGGAACATTGGGAACTGAGAAAGAGAAAAGAACAAGAGACGTGAAGTAGCTGGATTATAATAAATAATAATAATAAAAATAACAATAGTAGAGATTCGGGTGATTAGTTTCTGGTCTTGAAATCCACGACTTTCGAAGGGCAGATTATTGTAATAAGCAGCTGCAGGGCAAAACGGTATGTGCATCCCTCATCTTCAGGAATTTTCTATCTCATTAATGCTAGCATTAATGAGATTTTTAACTCATAATGAAGTTAAAAATACTAAAATTAGCTTCCTTGGTGCATACTACCAGTACTACAGATCAGAGATGCTAAAATGCTCCATCATATTCCGACAGTTACATGAAATACCAAGTTGTCTAGAGTTTGTATGGTCTAACCACATATTCTTGACTTTTTTTTTTCCATGTCCAAAAACATGCATGTTTGCACTTCATTGTTTGCCTTGTCAATCTGTTCAGGGTGTACCCCACATCAACCCTGCAGAGATAAGACAGTGTAGAAAATGGATGATGGAGTAACTTTTGCTGGCTTAAAGATATCTACCACACATTTTTCTCACTGTGGAAACACAAATTCGTACTACATTTTTCTAAATATCTTAGTACACCTGACAATAAGACAAAACTACTTTCCAAATAACCTTTCAGCAAGATTGCCTATTGGAAAAATACTTTAAGTCAAAAACTCTGGCAGTGGAACTAGTACCTTTTTAAAATCAATAATAAGGAATTACTGAGATAAATTAAGCTCCTATGTCTTACTGAAAATTTATTTGTATGTTAGTTCTGTTTTATTTCAAGTATTCCAAGATATTTGCACTTGAAACTACAGGAGAAGTACTTGGTAAGATTTTGTGTAGGAGAGTCAAAACAAAACTAAAGTAGTGCCACCTATCGCTCTTCTTAAGGTAATGCTCCTTAGTTATTTTGAGTTGTATCATCACACCTCGCAGCTAAAGTAAACAGTATGATGAGCTGTGCTTCCTTGCATTGTCCATGGCAAATTTCATCCCAGAAAGGGTAAATGGGCTATCCCGTCTGTTGCATAGTTTACTGCCTTAAATTAATGGCGTAGCAGAGAATGTAGGGTTAAGCAAACCGGCTGGCTCCAAAAATGTAAACATGTTAAGCAGCTGACTGGCCACCGCAGCTGGTAGCCTGACTAACTTACCAGTTTGCTAAAGTTATGTTACTTTACAATATTTAGAAGGTGTTTATTCCACACTCCTACTTATAGTTATATACAATATATATCATTATTAAAACTGCAATAATCAGTGTAAAATACTCCCAACAGGAGGAGGAATGGTTGTTGATTTTCTGTATGTAGTAGAAGCAATAAGATCATGTTATAGGTTTGTGTTTTCTTGATATCTTGTTAGCCATGCAGGAAGTTATTTGTGCACAGTTAAATCAGAATTTCTCCCACGTTGTCACAGATAACACGAGATGTGTTGCTGTGATGAAGGTGTTTAGAAAAACCGAGAGAGCTCTTCGTCCCACCCACAGAAACACAAGCAACAATTGCAATGGGACAAATCCGAGAGGGGGGACTAATCGAACGTTGCTATCGGATTGCGGAATTGTGCATGCAATTCAGCCATTTTCAGGGGACGAGCGTGAAGACACTGCCGCCTCCAATACTTACACTTGTCAATATAAAGTAACTTTCCAGACACGTGTTCGTCCCTGCCAGCGCCTCCGTCTTCTGAGACCGGCTTAAACTCACCCCTGAGTCTGGCCCTGGGTTGATTTCCTGACAAGCAACACCCAGCGCCCGGTCGTCCACGTTCGGTTTCTGAGCTCTTCGGCATATTCTGCTCATAATGTGAGATTTCCATCTCCTCTGTGGGCAGATCATTTGGATGCAGACAGCAGCATTTGGCGTCACAGCTGAGACACGCAGCAAGACACAACAAGGCTATCAACAAACCAGAGGGTGGATTTAAGGAAAAGAGAGGCACTCTATTAAGAGTGATCCCGCTTCCCTTATTACTGCCTGTTTTTTTTTTGTTTTTTTTGTTTTTTCTAAGTAGCTCCCCAGAGCCTTTTATGGGAAGACAACAAAGAAGGCTTTTAAATTAAAGACTGGTAAGTTACACTCGGGAGTCTAATTGTTTCCTTTTCATGAGGATGTGGCGGGGGGAGTGTGGGGTGTCTTTGGATTTATTATCCTGTCACCTTAAAGACATTCACCTGCTTTCTTTTTCTTCCCTGGGAGTAGAAAAGCACACAAGTTTGCTGACAATACAAAGCTTCACCAAAGTCACGTGCAAATATCTTTAACTGCTGTCTTTGCAAGTTCTTGTAACATTGCTATTATTTGTTTTATTATTATTATTATTTTCAAATGCGACCTGTTTTGAGATACAAATCAAAGGTGTAATTTCTGGTTGGTTTTCACGCTAACTTTTATTCGCTTTTGCGATGTGACGGGTCCCCGATCACCGAAGAAGCGACTTGCTGCCAGTAACTGGGTCATGAAATCAGAGCGTCTCACATCACCCACATTTACCCAGAAGAGACAGAGCAAGCAACAATCAAAAATGCCAGCAAGGGAAGGACGATCTAAAGAAATCAAAGCCTGGTTTAAAGATTTTTTTTTTTTTTTAAATGTGTGGATCTCATTACCCTAAACATAGACGTACTATGAATGGGATATTCATCAAAGAGCAAAATATATGTAAATATTTCCTAAAGTGTTTAGTTGCCATGGAAACTAAAAGAAAAAAAAATGCCAGTAACTTTTGTTCAAAAGCCGAAAGTATAACAGTTGATAGTCGTCGAGCTTCGTCAAATCTATGCTGACAAGTAAATTATTCACAAGTGGTTTCATTTTATGTAATTACAGACAGGCACGTCTGTCATTAGACATTATGGTAATGTTAAACTAACCGAACCAGCTAGTTTTAATGAAGCCTATCAGATGCTGGCATCAAACCTGGTTTGATATGTAGGCCTATTCTTGTGATTTCTCAAAGCGGTTAATATTCTTACTGAACTGGTACATTCACTCCAGGGGCTTGCTGCAGCCTTATAAATAATTTGAAAGCACTTCTGTAGATTCGCTGCGATACTTTGCCGCTCCGTTTTATGTTGCCTCGCCAAAGTATTCATATTCGTCGATGAATACTGATTGCATTTGCGCACATATGCTTCCTTATATTTAATAGAGCAGGGGTCGGCAACTCCGGTCATCGAGTGCCACTGTTCTGCCACTGCTCTGCCACTGCTCTCACACTTGAATGAAAAGTCTGAATAATCTCCTCGGCTTGTCATTAAGGCCTCATCATTGACCCTTCATTTGATTCAGGTTTGTTGGAGCAAGGATGCATTCAAAAGTTGCCGATCAGTGGCACTTGAGGACTGGAGTTTCCTGTAGGAAACATCAGGTCACATTACAACGGAAACCTTCAATATATTTTATTAAACGTTTATGTGGGAGACCGACGCAAAATAGTGAATAATTGTGACAAATAATTACATTCTTTAATAATTACAATCATCTGAGTTGCAATGAAAGAGAAGAGGGATTAAAGAAGTCTCTTCAGTTTTTCTCAGACATGTATGGTAAATCAATAAAAGAGGGCGTTAGTAATTTGTATGAGGTGCGGCTTAGGACAAAAACTACGTTTTCTGTCATACACACTATTATGGACTCACAGACGCACACTTGAAATACTAAACTTGCACATGTACACTATTAAAATATCACACACGCACACAATTTTTCTCATTCAGACTTGTGAGTGTGCGTCTGTAGTAGTGTGTGAGAGAAAACTTAGTTTATGTCCTAAACGGCCTCTCATAGTTATGTATTTTGTTTTTATTTGACACGCCAGATACTTCAAATGCAACCCAGTAACAATTTTGTGTTGATATAGGTCATAAAATGAAAACAAAAACCTACATTAAAGTTTGTCATCGCAAAAAAAAAATATAAAAATATCTGAAACCCCCCTACACCTCCACCCCAAAAACAATTTCAAGAGGTATTTTTGCAAAGCACTTGACGCCTCAGCTGAGTGCACAAGGCCAAAAAGCACAGATGCATTCACTCCAGTTCGTCTGGAACTTTGCGCGTACTTGAATACATTTTCACATATTTTAACACTCCCGCTCGATACTTACACTTCCGCCCACTGATGGAAAACTGACCGGCAATTATGCGGCTTCACTGGTGTTTCTCCTCATACCTGCACAAAGCAACCCACAGTTAGCACTAAATGCTTGCAGCCTACAGAAACTGTTGGGTCAGATCATAGGAAGAAAAATGAGCTCAGCGGTTTTGCTTGACCATATCGTTCCGGAGCTGTAGAGTCTAAGGTTAGACTCTACCAGAAGATAAGAAAGCATTTTAAATCACCTTCAAAAATCGAATCGTTACCGACACGCCATCAGCTCCAGGCTGAGTAATCGCTGTCGGTCTCTTGAGCATGCTCGTGGTTTTTTTTTTTGGCTCTCAGCAGAACACGTAAGCGCATGCTCTCAATCACAAACAGAGAAGCATTTGATCTCACACAGACTCATGCGCCGCTGCACACATGTGGTCTCATGCATGCATTAAACACAAACATTGCTTACAGGCTCATGCCTGCTCCACTCCCAACAGGGTTCCCACCTCAGTGGTTAATAATTTATTGATTTGATGTTTGATAAGGTTCTTAATCAAACTTTCATGCAACCAGAGGCGTCTAAAAAGCAAAAAAAAAAAAAAAAAGGTGTCAAAGTTAAGCCATAGTGCTATATTCCTGTATAGGTATAACTTTGGAAGCATGTTGAGTATGAAACATTGAACCTAAGCTTAATTTAACATGCTTGTTGTTTTTGTTATTTTTCTTCTTCTTTGTGAGCCTTTCTGCTGTGGATTTGCACCACTACACCATTGAACACTGAGCGGTAACTTCTCCGCACTGCTTTAGTGTCAGCCAAGCTCTCACACAGTGGCTGAGAGTTGAAAAGATGCTGCCATTTAGGATGAAAAAGCAGGATCAGGGCTTAAAACAAATGATTCAATCAATCGGTAGGTAAAGTTATACTCAACACCCATGGAAAGCTGAAACCGTCCCAGCGTTTACACTGTAAAACCGCAATGCGATCCCTTTAGTCAAAGGAAGTTGGAAAATTCACAAATATTTAGCAGATAAGGTCTGTAAAACGTGTCCGAAAAGGAGAATAAATCATCACTAGGAAGCAGCAGCTTAACTTAAAAATCTACTGATTGCTGTTTGTATCCTCAGAACATACAGTATTTGTTTAAAAGTCAACTTCTGGAAATCAAATACCTTCCCACAACAGCCTTTTCTGGGGGAATTTCAACCCTGGCAAAATATTTCGACCCTGACTAAAAGAGAAAGAGTAGTCCTAGAAAATTACTCTGGTTCCTGGAAAGAGGAAACATGCGAATTTTATCGTTATTAATATCGGAAATCGGTTTGATATCAGCCAAAAAACGAGAATCAGCCTGCCTCTAAAGTTTCCACTATAAGAGCACCGATTAGTATTTCCTCCAGCATTTAGTCCACGGCAATAATAAATGGGTCACTTTTTCTGCTGTTGAATATATTGTTTTCTGTTTCAGTAATATCACTTTATCAAGCCTTTTCTAACATTCCACTCTACAAAATAAGTCATAAAAGTATGCACGATTTGTGCTGACATCGTATCGGGTCAGTGGCGATGTCGGAAAAAACTCCAAGCTGTAATATCTGTATCGTATTGGAACTGAATCACTCATATGGATGAGACCAAAACGGAACTTTCTGGCCAACATTTAAAACGTTGCACATCAAGCTGAACGCATCATCCATGGTGGCAGCATGATGCTTTTCCCCAAGAGGAACTGGGAAGCTGGTTAAAGCTAAAGTAGCTAAATACGGGTGAAAACCTGTAAGAGGCTGCAAAAGACTTGAGACTGGGCTGGAAGACGATGTCTGATCTAGAGCAGCGGCAGGCATAGGGCCGGCCAGTGATTAGCAGCTATGTGTAAAACAGTTGTGAGTGTTGACAATGGGGGGAATCACTTCTTTCTTCTAATGGCTTTAATGAGCTCTCTGTAGCCGTGGCTCTGCAAGAGGCAGCAATGCGGAGCTCCAATATGGAGGTGTACAGTAAAAAGGAGCGTGAGTAATGACCTAATAGAGATTGGAATAAAAGCACAGCTGGAAAGTGACAACGAAGACCGAACCGCTTACACAAGCTTAACCACGCCAACAGAGTCGGTGAAAAACAAGCAGATCAACAATTTTTTATTTTATCTTCCCCTCCTTTCTCTCCAGCCGCTGTAGCCACTGCGCTCATGTGGCGAAGAGTTGACCCACATTAGATCAGCAAAATATCTCCCCAAAAAAAACAAAACACTTTGCCCGGCGAAAAACTGCAGCCATGCATGCAGATGCACAGAAAGGCAGGCGAAAAATATGCAGAGCTTCGTCTCACAAGCCTCCGCATGAGGAAGTCAGCGAGGGTGTTTGAAGTTTGTTTGATCAAACAGAGAGTATGCAGCACCACTAGCTGATGCCACAGCCTATACTCCTCACTTTGCCCCGAGACAGCCACATACACCTCCTGTCAATTTTCTCCTCGTTCCCCCCTCCTCCCCCAATCTCTATCGCTCCCTCTTTTCGTCTCAGTTTGTTTTTTGTCCACCTCATTATCCCTTTTTATTTTTCATCTGTTTTCTTTTCCTTGACAAACCACACTGCAATTACCTCAGACACTAATCTCATAAGAAATGTGGCTGTAGGCCGTTTATAAAAATAGAAATCTTTATTCGTTTGGACCAGTTGTGTTTTCTGTCTATTTCCTAACACGCTCCTTATCTCCAAAAACATTGAAGCTCCTCCAAGCCATATTTCTTGTTCGCCAAACATAATTTGCGACTCTGTACAAGCTGAACATATTCGTTTCTGTCTCCGTATCTCCACGTCCAGGTTTGGATGATCTGTGGCACAGCAAGCTTCACGCCATGCGCAGACGCCACAGTTAGCCGAGGAGCTCGCTGCGTTTAAGAGAAACACGCAAGGCTTTTGCTAAAGCAAAACCTCTTGAGTTGTTTTTGTGTTGCAATTGCAAAATTTCAAGCTTCAATTTAATGTTTTGGGGAGATTTCTGTGTGTGTGGTAAAAATCTGAAATGTGTGGTGTGACTTTATAATTACCTGATTTTCAGTGAATACTTTTGAGAAACACTTTTTTTTTTTACCGCTTTCCCAGCTGCAAGTCTTTCGTAGTATGGCTCTAGCAGATTATACATAAAACCTAAATTATTTGTTCATTGAAGTTTGCTGGACTTTGACTAGGCTTTTTCTCAATCGAGTTAATTTGCACTATTCAATAGTAAATCCACTGAACCACCAACGAGTCCCATTTTTCTTGCAGCCTGTAGTCGTAAATCTGTTCTGTAGGACTGCTCTGTTAGCAAACAGATTCCTCCATGTGAGCTGAATATATATTATACTGAACTCAGCTCTTTTTCTACTTTTAAACTTCTCCTTTGTGATGCTGTTTGTTCCCTAATGTTCTAATAAACCTCTGAGGCTTTCATGGATCACCTGTTTGTATACTGGGATGAAGTTACACATGCGTAAAGATAAAAAGCAACGCTACAGCACAATGTTGACGCTCAGCAGGTGACTTCTTATGGTTCCACTAGATTTTAGTCTGGGGTATTACATAAAAAATAAAAATTAAAAAAAAGTGGGGGGAAATACAAATGCAGGACACACTTTTCAGATTTTTGTTTTACATAATAAAGGACTCTTCACCTGCCTTAGCAACTACGTTCTAGACTCCTATTCTTCCAAACCAGAAAAGGAATTGGACCAGAAGATACTTACTTATACCTATCTACCAACCCTGAGTAGGAGTATCTAGTTTATCTAGTTTAGATCAACATTAGATTCTTTTTCTCCTTTTGCTCTTTCCTTTGGTTTGTTATTTTGTTTGTATTTCCTTTTAATTCCTGTAAAGCACTTTTTACTGCCTTGTTGCTGAAAATGTGCTATATAAATAAAATGACCTTTACCTTTCAATCTTTACACTCCAAACAGCCATTTTACCAGCTAATTAAAACTTGCTTACAGCCACCGTCACATGACTTTTTGGAAACCAATTATAATTAATATACAGTACATCTTCTATTTGAAATTATTTTTTATGTTTGAAGAAAGAATTTTATTTTTAGGTTTTAAGATAAATAGAAAATATTTGCTAATGGGCAGTGGCAGGATGTAGGGGTTTGTCCTGTAACCAGTGGGTTGCTGGTTCAAACCCCACTCCGTCTGTCAGAGTCATTTTGCCAATTTCTCTTTGGGAAAGACACTTCACTTAAAGTGTAGAACTTGAAGTGCCATACAAGTACACATCCTTTACATTGTCTTGATAAATGTGGAAAATTATATACAGTTTCCATATACAGACAGTTTTTTTTTTTTTTTTTTTTTTTTTTTTTACAAAAAGAAGAAATATAAAATATATTATAGGTACTTTTGGTGTAATTCTGTTAAAAACATAAAAACTCCTAAAAAACCTGCCTCTATTCTCATCTTCATATTTAAAAACATGACTTGGTTCTTTTTCATTTTCAGCCCAGGACATCAAGTGCCATCGTGAAATGGTCCGAAGATCCACTTGCACACCCTTGGTATAGCATTTCACAAATTCCTTCGTACATTACAAATGTGCCCTATTTTGTGCTGGTCCGTCAAGTAAAATCCAGATAAAATGCCTTAAAATTAGACTAAATTTGAAAGAGTTCAAAGGGCCCTGGCAATTTCGCAAGGCGCTGTTGCTCCCTTACAGCGAAGCACGAGTGCAACAGCTAACACCGGGGTTGGTGAGGAACAGAGCCCACCTGCTGCCCTTTCAGTAATCAGAGAGTGAGTGGGAGAGGAGGGGGACCTGAACGGGGAGAAGCGGGACCCAGCAGTTGCCTCAGAAGTACACAAGAGGCGAGGAAAATTCACCAGCCTTTGATTAGGCCCTTTAAACTTGTGTAAGGATCTTTTTTCCCTTTGCACCGAAGCCAACGCACTTGTACACTCTCGAGCTACACCTGAACACCCACATGAAATATGGGTGTGCCTACACATGCATACACTGTATGCATGAGTGTATACACTGTATGCACATGCACACACATGCATACAGTATTCAAGCAGAGTCGCGCATTCAGACAAAATATGGAAAAGGTCTGGATACAGCAGAAGAAATGAGCAATCTCCCTCTCATTTGTGACACAGCACCTCTCATGGGATGTGCGAGGTAAAAGGTGAAGCCAGGAAGAATGAGGCAATCTCATCAGCAGAGAGTCTCCCTACCTTCTATTTCCATTAGAAGAAAAGAAGAAACTGCCAAAAAAAAAAAAAAAAAAGCTAATAATTTTCTCACTTCTCTACTCTCCCTTTTATCTTCCATAGAGCTGTAACAGAAGAGAGAAAATTTGAATCTTAATGAAGTGCGCCCATTCTCCTCTTATGAATCTCTGGGAGACGGAGCGGGAGGGAGCGTGTGATGGGAGATGTGGGGGTCTGAGGGTGAGGAGGGGGCTCAGGTGAAGCTGTAGAGAAGGTGACTCATCACGGTCCTCGTGTCTTTCTCATCTCCCTCCTAAAACTATTACCGATCTTTGACACCGTCTTGAGTGTAGTCAATACTTTTATTATCATAATCCATTAGCATCACGGCTCATTATTGACAATTCAGCCAGCATCATAATTAGACTACGGTCAGTGACATTCCTCTGCGAAATCATTGCCGGCCTTCATAAATCAGACTTTTATCCCTTTTTCTTCCTCCCATTTTCATCACTGCAATTGTCGTCGTCGTCATCATCATCATCATCATGGTCTCCATTCACGACATCACAGCAGTCCTTCCTATTGTCTCGACATCACTTCCTCATCCTTACGTCGCATCAGGCGCTTTCTTTGGCGCTGTTAGTGCCACCTCGACGGTCATTACCTCTCATCTCCATTATCATCATTTTGGGGGGTTTTCCTGCCAATATTTGCATATTTCCCCACTCCATCATCCTCCAGTGAAATCTCCACTACAGTCAACAGCACGGCATGTGCACCAGCCTCCATTTCAACAGCCTGGCTGTGATCAGCATCCCATAATCATCTCACATTTGTATTTTCCCTCATCGCCATCCCCAGCCGGTATGACATTAGCGTCGCCATCGCTCTCGATGCCTTCTTAATCATTTACACCATTATTGTTATTATAATCAGCCCTACGGCAGGAATAAAAAGCTGTAATTATTTTGACTATGATGACTCAAAATCTAAACCCTCCCACTATCCTCATACCTGCTCAAACATTGTGATTGCTGATATAATTACTTCAACAGCTCATCATGATGCCATCAGAATCAAGTTTCTTTAAATATTCCTACCTCCACAGTCCTAGTCACTATCCTATTAGACTCAGTCACATCATGCTGTAAAATTATCATATCATTATCTGCATAATACCCCAACTTTCACCCAATGACGGCTGGAGATAGGCATCACCCCTCACACCCCCGCCGCCGTCGCAACAGTACAAGGATAGGTGGGTAGAGTCAGTGGATGTATGGATGGATTATGAACAATATAAAGAGGCTACTCTACATGTTGGTGTCACTGTAATCAGTCGCATTAAATTAGTTTAATCAACTTTTAATATACTGGGGCTTTCTTGAAACCTAAATAGGTGGGAAAGCAGTCAAAACGGAGCTAGAGGTGCACCGATTTATTGTCCAGCCGACGTATAACTTCTTCAAATATGATTTTATTTTTGTCCTCTTCATCACTGCCACTGGCACGATCATCATCATCATCATCATCAACGTTGACATCAATATAATCAGGCTCCAAATGAAAACATCAGCTATGACCATCATCATCGCTGTGATCTGCCTAATTTCCTTCATCACATTCCTAATCACCACCATTTTGTTCCCGGCTGTTTTCATTATCCTCATCATCGTCATCATCATCATAATAATCTTTGTGAGCACAATTAGCAACATTGTCGTGATGAACACTGATTCCATTTATGTAAACAAATAGAAAACATTTCAGTCTACGCTCTGAGGGCTTAGGACGAATGTTCGACAGTACAACGGAGAGAATATTTTTCATGCTTTGTAAAGTTGTCACAGCATCGGTTCCTTTTTTTTTGTTGTCTTCCTTCCTCGAATTCAAATCAAATGGGAGGGAAAATAAATTGTGAACCTTTTTTTGTCCCCGAGGCTGACAGCGTCACTGACAGCATGAACTATCAAAAGTGCATCGCAGAGAACGGATGTATATTAGCTCTAAATCTCTCATCTTTCTGCTGCAGACTTTTAATTTATATGTTTACTGCGCTGGAGCTGGAAGTGAAGACAAATGCTCGACCTGAATCGGACGTTGCTGGCAGGAGTTATCATTAACATCCTTTCACCTGGATGTTCATCATTACCGCCGCCTTCATCGTACCAGGAAGATCGACATCACCACCGCTTTCTGTCTGGAGGCATATAATATGAGTGGCTTATGCTCTCATATATATGGCCCTCGGAGTCTTGCTTTGCATTAGATCAGGATTAGGCCCGTGGTGAGGATTATTTTGTGGGACAGAAGGAATAATGCTTCTACGGGAGAGGGAAAAAAACAAAAACAGATGGACACCTTGGAGAGTCGAATAAGAATGAGCTACTCAGCAGCCCCGGCATCATTGAGTGGAATTAAAGTGCCAAAAGAGTCGTCAAAGTGTGGTGACATCTGTTGGTTCTGCTCTATTATGTCCCATTACCATACAGTAAAAACAAAAAAACACTTGGCTTATTTATGGTGTCTTGTGATAAAGATTACTGGGACATTCAAGGCAGGATGAAAATTACAATGTCTCTCTACACCTTGAGATTTCTTCTTTTTTTTTATTTATTTTGGACTTTGCCCTGTATTAAGACTTCATTAATCTCACAGGTGACTCTGACCAGTTGCTCTCTGTTATTTCAAAAATGGCTGTCTCTTTTTTTCTACTGAGACCAGATTTGTTAATTTCACAACTAGTAGATGTGATGTCAAAGAAATTCCACTACCTGATTTGTGCAGCTCCTCCAGAGTTACCATGAACCTCTTCCACCTGATAACAAGATCCTGCTACCACCATCTTTGACACTGTTAATAATGTAGTGATTTCTGAAGGCAGTGCAAGCTAAACGTATCAGATTTGAATGTATTTGTTGAGAAAAAGCCTAAAAACTTTGCATCATAAATGTATGTGCAACCTGGTGTTACATTCCAATAAACTACGTCGACCTCTGCGATTGAAATATGACAAGGAAAATTGGAAAAGGTCAAATTTTGCAGACAATTTTGAAAGACACTGTAATTGCTGTCTCCGGGCTCTTTCTGGTAGATTACACTGGAAGTGATTCCAAATCTCATCTCTCGTTTGTCCTCTTCTTCTGCGTTTTAAAAGTCAATCGGATACAGCCTTGGACACAGATGAAAAGCATGTCTTCATTAGCACTCCAAAATATGCACAACGTAGGTGCGTGGACACTCTGGGAAAACCCGGCCAACTGCCTTGTGACGATGTTATCTTGTCCAACAAGGAGAGAGATAACCTTGCTGTTCACAAATACATGGCAAAAACATTTTTACAGGATGTAACTGGTAGCCAAATTGTTTCATAGGAGGAAAAAATAAAAATTTCAAAAATGTACCATTGCCAAACAGATCACCTTTTAAGTTCAATGTCACCTGCAACGATGCCAGGAGGACAGCAGGGAGATCTCGTCTCTCCAACTTTTGAATGCGACTTGTACTTGTCAGTTTTGAATGTAAAATCTTATCTATAAAGCTGCACGCACCAGAGGTCATCCCTAACACCTAATGGGGGACCGCACAAAAAGCCAATGTTTCCTCGGTAACTCCAGCCTCTCAACACCCACCCACCCACCGAGACAATCCAACCATGCGCTTCTTGTTGCTGTCAAACTATTCCTAAAGTAACCTTTGACTTTCTCCTTTTTAGGTCCTCAAATTTTCACCACTCTTTCTTTCTAAGTCACTCCTCTCCATCCTTAATGCTTTGTTTTCTTCTCTTTTTTTTCTTATTTCAAAAACAAATAATGCTGATTAAACTTTTTATTTCATCCTTATGTGGAATGTGGCCCCAATCCTTCAAGTAAATCTCTTCAGTTCTCTTTTTAGTTTTTTTATCTCTTTTTCTTGTCCCTTGTGGTCAGTCCGAGGCGCACCCAGACAGCAGTGTATGCTTTATTATCGGTCTCCAGCTGGTCCACATGGAATCCAAGCGGCGGGCGTCCCATTAGAATACCAGGCAGACAGAACTGAAAGAGAAGAGTCCTATTCCTTTACCGGCTAACACAATCTGCCCAACCAGCCGGGACCTGAGGAAAAAGTATTAGAAAGGAGCGAAAACCAGAATGAGGCAGGAATAACAATGGCTATTGTTCACAGTGTATTGGATGCAGTCATATTCTGGTCCAGTATCTTTCCACTAGATTTATATATATATATATATATATATATATATATATATATATTCCAAAATAAATGAAAATAAAAAGAAAAGCCTCCTCGCCCTCTCTTGCTCGCCCTCTGCCTCGCTTTCTCTTGGTTTGAACAGAAACTCCTGGGATCTCCCTCAGGTTGTTTCGGAGCGCTTACATCATCATCATCATCTCCATCATCGCCACGGCGATTATCATCAGCAAACCTCATTAGCGAAGGAGAGCAGCCGAAGAAGCATGCGCCGCAGCATAACATCCCCGCGCGTTTGGCTCGCTCCGTCTCGGCTGCGCTAACAATCAAACGCTGAGGGAAGTTAAGTAAACATTATACGTCTCATCACAGATTCCTCACCGTGCAGGTGACATACTAAATAGATCAACTCCACTTCTGCTGGCAGATCAAAAGATGATATTTTTTTCCAGCAAGCTCAGAAACTCTGAGGCAGGATAGAAAACCTGAAAAAAAAAGAGAAAGCAAGAGCTTCCATCCACACACACACACACACAGACTTTTCCAATGCATTTTCTGTGAGAAATGCATTGGAAAGGTCTGATTTTATTTGCCCTGAGGGGAAGATATTTAGCGGTAAACCTCCTTTGAAAACGAGATAATTTGTAAGACAAGTATTAGCATTCCAAGTCACAACGTTCACTCTGACGTAAAATCTTTAATTCTGATGTTTGGGAAAGGTGGCATCACTTGAGGAATGTATTTTTGCTATTCTTTACATTACAGTTTGAGGATTTAATCGGAACTAAGATTAACCAATGAATGAGTCATTACCAAGGAAGAATAGTCGTTTTGTAGCTATTGCGTTTTCAATGTCAGAAAAAAAATATATATTTTTGAGTGACAGACCAACACAAACTAACATTAGTGCTTTGAAAGGGGGAAGAAATCACATGACTTTCATAAAAATAAAAAAAAGAAGAAAATCTGCAAAATGGGGTGTGTTTCTACTCAGGACTTTATAAGTGAAGATCCAGTGCAGCAAATTTGCAATCCTAAGTGTTACGTTCCGCTACCCTCACCCCGGCTCGTTCTTATTCTCTATCACTGGTTACGGGAGAGTAGGGCCGCAACACTAAATGCGCAAGGATGTAGACCAAAAGAAACAGAAGAAAATAAACAAAACGGGCACCTGACGGAACACAAAGTGTGGTGGGGGGCTTACCTTAGGTGTCCAATCAGAGTTCCTACTCCAGCTGACATCCGTTTGAGCAGGGCGAGCCCTCCCGATCC